>WNWK01014446.1:0-51254 GCA_009830355.1 Cherax destructor | reverse complement strand
GCCCCTTTTCTCTTCTCTAATTCACCCTGTCTTCCCTTCAGCTCCACCTCTATATGTTCATGTGACATCCCCCTTTCCCTACCACCTTGGGAAGTTCCTGCTGTCCTGTCTGTTCTTTTCCCCTTCTCCCTTGCGGAAAGCCTGCCTACCATGGCGGCTTTCGCTTTTTTTTTCTAGCCCATTCCCGTTTCTTTCCCCAAACCCATCGCAGGTACACCGATGGTTCAAACGTCTGACGGCGTCGGATTCGCAGCATTTTTTCCCGGGACAGCTCAGGGAGGGCATCTATTACCCTGGCAAATATTTAGGCTGAATTGTATGCCATTCTTGTGGCACTTATCCGTATTGCATCTATGCCTGTATCACCATTTGTGGTCGTTTCAGACTCCTTTAGTGCTTTACAGGCTATCTGTAAAATTGATACACCTCACCCCGTAGTTCTTCGTATCCAACTTTGGTTACGCCGTATCTCTAGCAAGCACAAAGATATTGTTTTTTGTTGGGTCCCTGGTCATGTTGACGTACAGGGCAATGAACAGGCAGACACTGCTGCGCGGTCAGCAGTACATGACCTTCCAGTTTCATATAAAGGTGTTCCTTTTACGGACTATTTTGCGGTCATTGCTACCCACCTTCGCACCAGTTGGCAACAACGCTGGTCTGACCTGCTTAATAACAAACCAATGTCGAGGGTGGGAGACTACACTCTCCCGTCTTCGCATTGGCCACACTCGTCTTACGCACGGGTATCTCATGGAGAGGCTCCCTGCCCCTCTCTGTGAGCATTGTCAGGTTCCAGTGTCTGTTCGACATATTCTGTTGGACTGTCCACTTTATCAACGAGCACGCAGAATTTACCTCCAACGGCGTCTTCGCTCTGCAGCCCTTTCTTTACCTTCCCTTCTTGCTGATGGACCCTCCTTTAATCCTGACACTCTCGTAGACTTTTTGACAGAAACTGACTTACTACACAAACTCTGAAGATTATACCTCTAGCACCTGCCTCAGCCCCTTCTACCTCGATCTCTTGCTACCCTCTATCCCTGCGCTATCCACTGTCTTGCTGCACTCCATACCCTACTAATCATCCATCTCCCACTTACAATCTATTCTCTCTGCATCATGTCCTGCCCTGCCACGCTGTATAACCCTTGTGGTTTAGCGCTTCTTTTGATTATAATAATAATGAGGTTCCCCTCAAGGAAGGTTCCTTGATGCTGGTGAGGGGCTGTTGATCTAGGGAATTAGATCTGCACTCCAGTTCCTTGAATTAAACCTGAATACCTTCCACATCCCCCCACAGGCGCTGTATAATCCTACAGGTTTAGCGCTTCCCCCTTGATTATAATAATAATTGCACTTTGGTTCTGTGGCTGCTACTCTTTCTTCCTGGCCGGTAGTACTTTCAGGGGGGGAGGAGCATTTTTCGATATATAAAAAAATTAAAATTGAAAAATTATGGAAAAATATTTTTTCTTACCAAAAAATAGTGCATCATTCTGGCAACAAGTTGATACAATCTGCTTATTTCTATCATATTTCTAAGTATGTTTATACTAAAAAGTATTTTTTTTTGTTATTGTGTCAGCAAAAAGACGTGTTGCTGATTAGTCAGTTTTTTTTTTTACCCCTAAAATTGCGTTTTTTATGATTGTTTCATTTTAAATACAAGACATGGTAACCTCTGTGAGGCGTGGTGTGTGTGTGAGCTCAGGCAGACACCTCTCAGTGGCCTTACAGCCTTTGATAAGTATGGTGGGATGTACTGCTCTGAAAAGGTGGCGAACCACTTCCCAAGCTTTGTAAGTGCCAATATCTCAGGAGTAAGTTATTGACATTGTAATCCGATTTATGCAAAGAGTATTTATCATAGCATCATGATTCTTTCGCAGGGTTATAGAGGAATGATGGTTCTATCGAACTAGAGAGCGATTTTGCGATATGTTTTACGGTTTCTTGATAGTGATTTTTCTTTTCCCAAACAAATTAAAAAAAAAAAAAAAACTTATTTCAATAATTCGTATAATGCAATCTATTGACAGGAAGTTCAAACCGCTCTGCCATTCTATAGCCTAACTCTTCCTCTTTCATCTGATCTAAATTAGAACATTGTATGTCGTACCAATTTTGTAGAAAAGGGATTGCCATAAGCTCTATCAAATAGGGCATTTTATTTTTTTTTCTATATAACTCTAAGGTAAAACATCACTAAAAACTCAGTGTCTATGTTTCAAATACTGCTTAATTCAAAGAGAATATTCCCAATGAAATATTTGCATAATAAAAAAAAAGGTCAAAAATGCTCCTCCCCCCCCCTTCAAAACCCTTAATGGATTTCCTTGATGGTTTTCAGATTCTGTTCTTTTTTCCTTTATGGTTTGTATGCAATAACTCCAGAACGCTTTTTTATATTGACTTCAAACTTAGGGTTTGTATATTACCCTTAAACCAATTTTCATATTACTAAGGTGTGTTGGCACCAATTTTATTGATAAACAAATTGTGATACTGGTTTTGATGCACCAACTTGAGAATGCCTCTTTTGGTCGGCTTCAAATTTTCAGTGTAGGTATATATTAATTTAAGGAAATGTTTCATTGTTTTTGGACCGTTTATTTGCTAATTTGCCAATTTTATGAAACAAATTTGGATAGTGGTTCACACTCTTAACACTGGTGTATTGTACCTAGTACAATGTTCAAATTGGTTTTGGGCTATGAACAGAAGATACCAATTTGCCACTTGTACTAAACAGATAGGGATATTACGTGCAACATCTTTTCAGGTCAACTTCAAACTTTCAGCGCTCGTGTACGTTGAGGAAAGTTTGGACTTTTGTAGGCTTTATAGATGCACTCTGGCAATTTTATTAAAAAAAATGGATACAGTACTTTACTGGGGCATTAAAGAATTCGGATAACAAGCTTGTAATTTAAGCTTAACACCATACCTCCTTGTGTGTGTACTCACCTATTTGTACTCACCTATTTGTGGTTGCAGGGATCGAGTCATAGCTCCTGGCCCCGCCTCTTCACTGATTGCTACTAGGTCCTCTCTCTCCCTGCTCCATGAGCTTTATCAAACCTAGTCTTAAAACTATGTATGGTTCCTGCCTCCACTATGTCGCTTTCCAAGCTATTCCAGAGAGAGATATTTTACCTTCATTGTAGAGCCATTTACGTTGATCATGCCATAACTTCAGTGGAGGTTCACTGAAGACCTGGTCCAGATCCAGGTAAGCCAATTCCACATTTTCCAGGTCCTCCAGTAACTGTAGAACGACGTTAATATTTTAATCTTGCATAATGACAAATAAATTTTCTTAACTCGCCATGTTTTAAATTATTGTACAGGCCTAACGTACCAGTGGCTTGATCCACATGTGCAAGGATGCCCTCACAATGATATTTTTTGCATACATAAATGCAACCATCGCCGCGTATCTTTTCATGCACACAACCTCTGGCCTGGGGACTATTTTGTGATGCATTTATAAGAAGCCACAGGAAGACTAGGAAATTATTATTAGTATCAGTTTGGTACATGGAATGAATTAGATGAGTTGATGAAGGAAAACATGTTTCAGTATTTGGTATGATGGCCCCCGGAGATCAATAATATTCAAGATGCGAGACACCGAGCTCTTTACCTACTCCTGAAATCATTACTAAACACCATTTATTGACTGTCGTTCATTACAACTTGTCTTTAATTGACTATCATTTATTGCAACTTATTTTGGGTTTATAAATCATTAAGCAAGTTCAACTAAGTGAACAGACACATAAACAGAAACAAGACAACTAACAGATAGATTGCAAAATAATTAAACAACGGAAAACAAAGACAATTTATATAACAATTTATATTTAAACAGTGATGCGATAATTCAAAAAAAGACATAATTGCTAAAGGATATTAGAAACGGGAAGAAATATTACTGAGTCTAACAAGCCAAACTAACCTGACTTAGTGAGTCTAACAAGCCAAACTAACCTGACTTAGTGAGTCTAACAAGACAAACTAACCTGACTTAGTCTAACAAGCCAAACTAACCTGACTTAGTGAGTCTAACAAGCCAAACTAACCTGACTTAGTGAGTCTAACAAGACAAACTAACCTGACTTAGTGAGTCTAACAAGCCAAACTAACCTGACTTAGTGAGTCTAACAAGCCAAGCTAACCTGACTTAGTGAGTCTAACTGAAACCAAACTATAAAAAGCATTATGAATAATGAAAAATTCAAGGGAAATTGTTTAGTGTGTACCTCTCAAAGGGAACGCTGGATATTTGTGAATGGGCTGTTGAGTCTAGGAATACGACCCACCCTTTCCTTGGATGGAATCTTTTTTCCTCCCATTCCCCAAAGGCGCTGTATGTCCCCCAACAGTTTTAGCGCTTCCTAGACCAAGCTTGATGACATCCCTTTGTCGCTGTATCTTCCCCCATACATTCAATGTATGGGGGAAATGTTTCCTGACGCGGGTCTTAGTCACATGATACCCACCGCTGGAGCTTTTGGTCATTTGACAGAGACCTTCCACTGGCTTACCCCTCCACCCCTTTAAAAATTATGGTTATAAGTTCAAGAAGGAAGGGGGGATCGTCTCGAGGCTGTTGGAATGCTCTTGGTCCAAGGTAATGGAGCTACCCTCCATTTTTACTGTGTGGCTCTTATGGGTTTAGTATTTCATGAGAAGTATTTGGGAAGATAGATAAATAACTGTAATTTGTTATATCAGTTATAAAGAAGTGGAGTGGACATTGTATGAGGCAGGACCAGTAAACAAGTGATCATCTGCTCAGTGTAATGATGAATACACACGGTAAAGAGCTCGAGTCAGAGAAGTCAACATAGTGTGGATATTGCACTTAGTATTTACTACAAAATAGACAAATTATTAACATAAATTAGCTGAGCCAGTTGAGAAGCTATCATACACTACTGAAAATAAAATACTGCAAATTATGACTTGTAAGAAAACAATTGACTGAATTATAAGACTGGAAAGTGTTTCTGAAAAGAGAAGTAAAAATATTACAAGGGATATGAACAAACTACAAGTACATAGACAGAGATGTTAGCCATAGCTCCGTATCT
Organism: Cherax destructor; assembly: GCA_009830355.1. Classification (NCBI taxonomy): domain Eukaryota; kingdom Metazoa; phylum Arthropoda; class Malacostraca; order Decapoda; family Parastacidae; genus Cherax; species Cherax destructor. The sequence goes on along the minus strand of WNWK01014446.1, from coordinate 46,152 downwards.
TCCTTAGCGGATGACACCCGGATTGTCATGACAGTGACCTCCATTGAAAACACCGCAAGACTCCAAGCGGACATCAACCAAATCTTCAATGGGCCACTCAAAACAATATGAAGTTCAATGATGAGAAATTTAAACTACTCAGATATGGAAAACTTGAGGAAATTAAAATTGTATCAGGGTATACAAGAAATTCTAACCATACAATAGAGCGAAAAAGTAATGTGAAGGACCTGGGAGTGATAATGTCAGAGGATCTCTACTTCAAAGACCACAATAATGTATGTACTGCATTTGCTAGGAAAATTATAGGATGCATAATGAGAACCTTCAAAACTAGAGACGCCAAGCCCATGATTCTTCAAATAGCTTGTTCTCTCTAGGCTGGAATACTGCTAACGGCCCCCTTCAAGGCTGGCGACATTGCTGACCTGGAAAGTGTACAAAGAACTTTCACGGCACACATAAGTTCGATAAGGCACCTAAATTACTGGGAACGGTTGAAGGCCCTTGATTTATATTCCCTGGAATGCAGGCGAGAGAGATACATGATAATATACACTTGGGAAATCCTAGAGGGATTAGTACCAAACTTGCACACGAAAATCACTCCCTGTGAAAGCAAAAGATACTGCAGGATATGCAACATTCCCCCGATGAAAAGCAGGGGCGCCGCGAGTACACTGAGAGACAGCACAATAAGTGTCCGAGGCCTAAGACTGCTCAACTGCCTCCTAGCATGCATAAGGGGAATTACCAATAGACCCCTGGCTGTCTTCAAGAAGGCACTGGACAGGCACCTAAAGTCAGTACCTGACCAATCGGGCTGTGGTTCGTACGTCAGTTTGCGTGCGGCCGACAGTAACAGCCTGGTTGATCAGACCCTGATCCACCACGAGGCCTGGTCTCAGACCGAGCCGCGGGGTCGTTGACTCCCCGAAACCCTCTCCAGGTAAACTCCAGGTAAATCAACGGTAGTATGGAATAACTCACTATGACAGGACTCAGAGTGACCGGATTGGGCTCCTAGCCCCCAAAAGGGTACATCGCTCTATGATAAACTCAATATCCTCGAATAAGTTTTGTCTAAGACTTAGACCACTCCCTTCCCTATACCTCCCTCCCCTCACCACCACCTCCCCTATCCTCTAATCCCAGTATCCTACACCTCCCCATCACCCCAGTGACTGCAATGCTTTCATATGTACCAGTTTCTTTCCCCATCTCTCCTACCCTCTCATCTCAATCTCCCCCTCTACCTCCCTCCATCACCTCACACGTCCACTTTCATATAATCCATCACCCCCTCCATCCTCCACTCAACCCCCTCCATCACCCACACCCTCTCCTTCACTCCACTGCAATCCATTACCCCTTCCTCACCCTCTCCGTCATCCTCCAATCCGCCACCCACACCCTCTCCTTAACTACCCTACAATCCATTACCCCCTACATCACCCCTCCATTCTCCCCATTACCTACCTCCATCACCCCCTTCATCAATCCCCCCTCCACTATCACCTCACCTCTCAACTCTAAATCAACTCCCCTTCTAAAAAACACTAAAAGGCCCTCCCTACACCCATTCAGTCACCCCATTCTTTCTCATCACCCCTCCCTCAATCACCCTTCCCTAGTCAAATCCCCGTAAATTACTTCCCTTTCTCAGTTACCTCCCTTGTACACACCACACCCAAGACCACGACCAACCTATCTAATTATCACCCTCTGTCTCATTCATTTCTCTCTCCCCATTCACCCTGCTCCAACGCCTTGGATCACACTAGGCTGTAATGCACGACGCATTACCTGTGATATTTACCAACCATATGCTCTGTCTCCACACAACCAAACTTCTATTTTCTATAAAATTACTACATTTAATAATAAATAAATACGTTTAAAGTTCCACATCTAAATTGATTCTGTTTTATCTTCTATTCATTCTCTTCAATTTTTTTCCTACGACTTTAGTACATAAAGGAACCATCCAACCTAACCCCAGTTCCACGGATCTCGAGACTGTCTAAGACCAAGACTCGCTTACCCTCCCTTCACCTCCACCCATAATGATTTCAGTGTTGGAGAAGGTGGGGTGATGTAGGGGGTAATGGATTGTAGGGAGGTGAAGGAGAGGGTGTGGGGTGATGGAGAGATTGGGGGTGATGTAGCCGAAAAGGATTATAGGGTAGTGAAGGAGTGTCGGTGATGGAGGGGGGATGGAATGGAGGGTGATGGATTATATGGTAGTGAAGGTGTGGGGTGATGGATTGTAGGGCAGTGGAGGTGTGGGGTGATGGAAGGAGGTTGAGGGGAAGATGAGATTCGGATGAGAGGGTAGGAGAGATGGGGAGAGAAATTTTTACATATGAAAGGATTGAAGTCACTGGGGTGATGGGGAGGTGTAGGAGGACATTTAAACTAGAGGATGGGGAGGTGTTGGTGGTGGTAGGGGGAGGGAGTGGTCCAAGATCGTGGGGGAAAGGTAATCACATGATAAAAAAAAAATCTTGCTTAAAAAAATTCTTGTGAAAAAAAAAATGATCCTTGGAAATGGAGTGAAGATAAACTATTGAGGAACCGAAAACCTCACCCTCCGAAATATATGTCTTGGAAAAAAAATGATTCTAGGATATTGAGTAGATCATAGAGAGATGTAGCCTTTTTGGGGGGCCAGGAGTCCGATCATAGTAGTCATTCCCTACTGCTATCAACATTTATGATGAAGGAATCAAACCTTTCATACCAAGGAGAAAATGAAACAATAAGAGATGCTATGAAAATTAAAGATCTTGAAACAATATAGGAAGCTTGGAAACACATTTACCAGAGAACGTCATACTAATACTGGGTAAAGTATTGTAAAATCTGTGAAAGCATTGTGTAAAACTGTTTACCAGAATTGTGTTCTGAAGATGGGAAAAACAATACCTGAAACTTTGACTAGGAATGTTAGTTTGGTAATCCATCATTGGTCTGTAATATCTGTCCTTCCGTTAGAGGGCAAATGGTCGATATGCTTAAGAAAAAAGGTTAGTAAGGAAGAGTAAGAGATATAGTGCTTACCTGAAGAAGTGGTTGTGGGTGAAGTATGGCAGGTGCGGTCACCATCAGCAGGACAGGTCGGTGTGGGTGGTGATGGGCGGCGCTCTCCACGGCACACGCCTGTGGGTGGTAACTGATGTAAATAAGAATATGGAAATTCCTTTACCAGTCATAAACCAACTGTCAGTTGCGTCACGCAACAGTGTTTTTAATAAAGAGTAAACTACTCGCATTACCTTAACGTAACAAATACCAGTCACATTCAGCTTTACTCTTAGAAGGAAAAGTTATCAAATTATATTTCTCAGTAACTAATAAATGTTAGTCATTATTAATAAATTAGAAAAGCTGGTTGGGTTATTGAGCTTCAAATTGTTTTCTGATGCCCATTTAAAGACTTGGTTAATGTCTGCTTGGAGATTTTCAGTGTCCTCATTGGATGACAGTCTTGCAAATTCTGGTGTCATCAACAAAGGAGGACACGGTGCTGTGGCTTACATCTCTGTGTCAGATATGAGGATGAGGAGAAGGGTGGGAGCGAGTACTGTACCTTTTGTAACAGAGCTTTTTACTGTAGGCGCCTCTGTTTTTACTCTGTTTACTAATACTCTTTGTGTTATGTTTGTTAGGAAGTTGAAGATCCATCTACCCACTTTTCCTGTTATTCCTTTATCACGCATTTAGTGCAGTTGTGAAAGGCTTTCGCAAAGTCTGTGTATATTACAATTGCATTTTGTTTTTCCTCTAGTGCATCCAAGACCATGTCATAGTGGTCCAGTAGTTGTGAGAGGCAGGGGCGACCTGCTCTAAACCCATGCTGTCCTGGGTTCTGCAACTGATGGGTATCCAGGGGGTTGGTGATCTTGCTTCTTAGAAGCCTTTCAAATATTTTGATGATGTAGGACGTTAGTGCTATAGGTCTGTAATTCTTTGCAATTGCTTTACTGCCACCTTTGTGGAGTGGGGCAATGTCTGTTGTTTTTAGGGAGTGTGGGATGACTCCTGTGTCTATGATTCCTCTCCATAGCATATTTAAGGCACGTGAAACTAGTTTCTTGCAGTTATTGATGAACATGGAGTTCCCTGAGTCTGGGCCTGCGGCAGAGTGCGTTGCCATGTTATTTATTGCTTTTTCGAAGTCCTGTTGTGTTAGGTTTATATCCGAAATTCTTGATTTAATCATATTTTGAGTCCTGGTCATAAGAAATTCATGTAGGTTGTCGACCTTTAGTCTGATTAACGTCTCACTATACACCGAGTCATATTGGGAGTTTAGTATCTCACTCATTTCTTTGCTGTCATCTATGTAAGTCCCATCTCGTGATAATATTTTAAACTATCAGTTATTTAATTCACCTTACCCTGTTAACTAATACACCAGGAAGATTTAAAAATAAGGATCATAATTAACACAGCGGGAAGATAAATTCACAAATTTGTCTACGTAGCCTAAAAAGGTAGACCAATTACCCTAGTAGGTATGCTAATAATCTTTATTGCAAAGCAGGAGCCTGGTTAATCTATGACAAAGACAAAAATATTCATCAACCGTGGTATGCGTCGAGTGCTATCCGTGGGTGTTTTGAACATTTGCAGCTTATTTAGCTCTCTCTTCTGAGACATTCGTCTTGTATTCGGCATGCAAAACACAAAACCACTTGTTTGCATGTTATCTTAGCCAGTCAGCTGTAAGGTAGTCATTGCTTGCTAGGATGAGTGCTCCATCCTGGTACAGGGTGGCTAACAAGGTGCTTTGGTGACCTGATGTTTCAGGGAAAGGATGTACGGCCTGTAGATTTCCTTGGTTCTTTGAACATCTCACGGTCACCCTGTCAGACTCTCACGCTACTGACTGACTCACGCCATAAGAGTTCTCTCCTGTATGGTTCTGCTATATAGAAACAATATTCTTATACACACACAACCCGCACATATAAAAAGAGAGGAGCTTACGACGACGTTTCGGTCCGACTTGGACCATTTACAAAGTCACACTAACACACAGGACAGGTGGAAGGGTATTTATAGGCAGGCAGACAGGGAAGGGCCTGCCTATAAATACCCCTTCCACCTGTCATGTGTGTTAGTGTGACTTTGTAAATGGTCCAAGTCGGACCGAAACGTCGTCGTAAGCTCCTCTCTTTTTATATGTGCGGGTTGTGTGTGTATTGTTCCAGTCACGGTATTGTGCCTTTTTTTGTTATTAATATTCTTATGTTTACTCTCTCCAGAATTCTCAATATTATGTTTAATTTGTCCCTGAATTCTGTATACGTATAGTGTAAACAGCTTTTTAGATACTCTTCGGTGGTGGGAATATATGTTAAACCAAAAACTTATCTTGTGTGCTTTATTCCTCATTTCTTTGATTGCACTCTGACAACATTAAAAGATAGTCCATATCACTGCCAGGTACTGCAGCCCCTTTGAAAGTACTTGTGATACCTATGTGTAAATTATTTAGTTCGAAGGTGTATCTGAAATACCTATATGTAAACTAATTAGTTCATAGGTGTATCAGTAATTTCAGAGAGCTAAATAACTTGCTCAATACAAAAAAATAGATAAACTGGTAGAATAAACTACTAAGGGGACTGATTACTACAATAGTCAGACCAATCAACAGCAAAGGATCTCTATTAATTCACCAAGCAGATTAACCCACTAGATAGACTAATAAGCCCTTTCAGATATAATTATTAGTTCACAATTTGTAGCATCTAGCTGACGATGAATAAAGACATATACAACGTTTACATTTCATTAAGGAAACTCGCCTGCTAGGAGCCTTGTCAGTCTTAGTGGGCGAGTTTTCCTTAATACGTATAATGTTGTAAGTGTTGCTAATGTGTGTGTTTACCCCCTGAGGCCTGTCGGTATTAATATTCCTAGTACTTGTAACAATTATCTTACTGGTGCACAAACTAGCTTACCTTCTTAGGGGAGAACTTGAGGGCACAGGAAGTTTCAGTAAAGAAAATGGTGTTTGGGGTGAGCGGCCGCCAGTTGAGAGTTTTGTTGACGGTGTTAATTAGGGGATACTTTGGACACAGATGATTTATCCAAGTGTTGATGTTCTCTCTCACATCTGCACCAACACCCTCATCCTCGTGCTTCATATAAAAGTATCTCTGAATACTGATGTACAGGAAGGGAAGCGTAAATAAAATTGCCAGTCGTTTCGTGGCAGTAATCCAGGTTCGTCGAGTGAGCATCGTTGAGGCGATATTAAATGTTCTTTCAAGAATAAAGCAATCTGAAAGTAGAAATAAAAAAAAACATTAAGTAAAGAATTGCTTCATTTTTTAACATACTTTAACCTAAAGTCAGTACCTTACCAGCCGGGCAGTGGTTCGTACGTCGGTTTGCGTGCGGCCAGCAGTAACAGCCTGGTTGATACCCTAATCCACCACGAGTCCTGGTCATGAACCGGGCCGCGGGATCGTTGACCCCTGGAACACCCTTCAGGTATACTCCAGGTAACCTTTCGCATGTAAATGTTATTTGACATATAAGCGCACAGAGGCAGTGGTAAATAGGTTTCAAAGCCTGGAAGAGTTCCAAACCACTGTCAGAATACGCGACAGTGGTGAACGGATCATTCATTTATATGTCTAATTATACCTAGGTGAATAATGAATGTTCAAACTAGAAAGTGAGAATTACTGTGACTTCCACTTGAGAAACAGCATTATTATTATTTATTTACCCTTCAAATAAATATTCCATTAAACATGAGTTACTGTTTATAATTGTATACACTCCGTTAAAAATACTAGTATTCAGGCCCGCCCCGTTAGTTGCGTCCTTCACTCATTACTTACCTTAACTGTATACGTAATTTTATTACAAAATAGGTAAGCAATATTTTGATTGGAACAAGGATAAACATCTTGGTAATATATTTACACTGCATACTTTCCTCTGCACACACAAAAGGAAACTCGTCCACGAACCTCCATGCCACGATTAAGAAGCAAGTGTAAATCTACATGTACTTTCCAAAACCTCTTATTCCCTCATGACTCAGATATCAAAATACACTGTCTTTAAGAGACGAATCAAAAGTATAATACAAGTCTTTACAACAAGGATACCAGAGCTCACGGTTTAGGTCGTCACAGGAACAACACCTACTTTCACCAACTGACCATGAGACCGTAAAAGTCTACCTCCATACTCGATACTCATCCATTCATCTCCCAATCGTACAACAGAACTTAAAACCGTTTCTTCTCGTAGTATTACACAACGTTGCCCTCTATGAACAACAGAAGGATCGGAGTTCACACTCCACCACTAAACACTCTTACACCCTAAGGAAAGCCCCCTCAACTCCCTGTGAAAAAAACCTAGCCCAAACAGCACAAGATCCCCCTGACCCAAACCCTATTACATACTCCCATACCACACACCATAACTGCCCCCATCCCTTACGGCTCTCCCTTCCTTCTCAATACACCCTAAAACCCATGACAAAAGACATCCAAAAACACTCCAAAAAAAAGAAAAGGACAAAAATTCCTACTGCCTCAATACAACCCCCCATACTCACCCACATTCACTCACCTACTCTATACTCAACACTCTCCCACTCATGCAAGATGATCCCCCCCACTCTCCCCCAGAGACAAACCCCTTTTCACAAGGAATCCCCGCAATCTCGAATCAAACCCCTAATCAACATGTTCCTATACCTATCAGAAAAAGCATGCTCCCATGTTTCCCCGTATAGTTCCCTGTTCCTACATTTGGTATGGTACATATGTCCCGCTATGACTTTTATCCTAACATCCCCTCCAGCCTCCCTCAATATCCACGATACATAAACGTAATCCACCACTAAATACATGAGGTCCCTTCTGTCAAATTCTTTTACTCCCCCAAAATCTAAACTCAAGGCCCTCAACACCGAAATTTTCCCCCATACTCCGTACTACACGCCCAAACCATGCTCTGACCCTTCCCAAAAATTCACAAAAATATATGACGTGATAAGCGGTCTCTTCCATCCAGCATCTACCACATCCTGGAGATGCCGCAAGCCCCATCCTAAACAGAAGAGCCCTCGACGCCACCACCCCATGTAAAAAACGAAATAACTCTCGCACCCTTGTATGCAGCCTCAACTTTCTAAAACCCTACAATATCTCTCTCCAATTATACATTGGATACACCGCCTCCCCTTTGACGCCTCTCCCCCTTCCTAACCTCTCCAATGAACCCACTTTCAACCCTTGAGGTGCCAGAACCACCAACAGGTACCTCAATAAGTCCATACACTCATCTAACTCTTTTCCCCTCCACCACCTACGTACATCCCTCTCTACCGCACTCACCGTTTTCCCCTGGACTCCTCCTAACCACACATGACAATGCTTCACATACATACATCTTACCCACCGTTCTATCTGGAAACGAAGTCCCTTACCCTCTTGCACACCACTTCCTTCCTCAGCCATGCTTTTCCATACGCCCACACATACCTCATGACCTTCAACTCTAAACACCTCAAATCCCCCTGCAACAAAGGGTAAATTGTAGCCACGTGCCATAACCTGCTGTATATCACTGCATTCATGACAATCACCCTCTGATGCAAGTTAAGTCCCCCGGCCTCCAACCCCTCATCCTGCTTATCGCCCCTACTATTATCTCACCCGAGTTCACTCTTCTAACTTCCTCTGCATCCCTCGTGAAAACCACCCCACAGATCTTCATACGCTCCACAAATGGCCATCCATGTCGAATCCCCAACCCCCCCCACCCACGTTCCCACCTCTAACAACTTAGACTTAGCATCATTAATTTTCATACCCGTGGCTTTCTCAAACACTTCAATTATGCTATGTACATTCCTCAAACCCTCCTCCTCACCCACTAATACAGTTGTATCGTCAACATACCCAACTATTCCCATATCATCCCCCCTTCCTATTCCCCGTTTCCAAACACCCACTTCTATCAGCCTATAAAAGGGATCCTGTAAGCAGGCGAACAGGATCTGCAACAGGGGACACCCCTGCCCCTTCCCATGCTCATTTCCCTCCCCCCCACACGTCCATTCACCTGTACTCACACTTTTGCTTCCCTATATAATGTTTCCACCCATTCTACCACTTCCTCCCCAAAACCCTGCTTTCTCATAATCCCATACATTAGCTCCCTATCTACACTGTCATAAGCTGCCTTCCAATCTAGGGCCAGCAGCCCCCCCCCTTCCTGACTACCCTCAATAAACTCCCTAATCCGTCCATGTCCCTGAATCATGTTTCTACCCGGAATCCCATGCTGACCCTCCACAATCACTCTCCCAATGACACGTTTCAACCTATTCCCAAGAACTTTAGCAAAGATTTTATAATCTCCACACATCATTGCCAAAGCCCTATAATTCCTAACGGTAATCCTCTCCTCCCTCTTTTTAACTAGCACCACCACTCCCGTTCTCTGGGCTTTCCCCATGCATCTACCCTCCTTCATTTCATTCACCATTCGTACCAAACACTCCTTTATAATCCCCCAATTCTCCACATAGAAGTCATTTGGGAGGCTGTCTATCCCTGGTGATTTCCGACTACTCATACCATTCACCGCCTCCCACACCTCCTCCCACACCTCCTCTTCACTTATAACCCCATTCATACTCTCCTTGTCCTTTTCCCCTACAACCTCCTTGATACCCTCTAGCAAAATCTCCCCTTCCCTCCCCCCACCTTCTTTCTCGTGTACCGTTCGAACTATGCATCCAGGTATATACTCACCGCTTCCGTCATCCGCAACATCTGCCCCTTTACATACCCATTCATGTCCTTGCATACCTCCATCCCCATCCCCATCACCGTCATTCCACTCTGCCTCTTGCGACTATTCCTTAACACGTAGGCAGAAGGCCTGTCTCCCTATAGCAGTTCTCCAATCCCGCTTGCAATCTGACTGCGTCAAATCTCTCATTCTGGATGTCTTTCAAACGCTCCTTTATACTCCGTATCTCTTCCTCCGACGACAATCCCCCCCTCATAGCAGCTGCACAACCGCCCCTCCAAGTATTTTTGCAAACCATATTTCCACCGTTTTTCCACCCTACCTCTATATAATAATTCTTTATCCCCACCTTCGCTACCCTCTCCCACCACCCCATGATAACTTTCTCCTTCTTCCCCACCATCTATGACTGCTCCCACCACTCCACAAGTCCCCTCCTATTTTCATCCCCATTTAATAGACATACATTTAATTTCCAATAGCCCCCAAACCACCGTACCATACCTTCCCACCCCAAATCTACCAGCACACCCCGATGATCAGAAAACCCTACATCTATAGTCTCAACCCTATCCACAACTATGCTTCTAGTCACGTAAATCCTGTCCAGCCTCGCTGCATATCCCCCACGACTAAAAGTATGCTTTACTCTCCACCCGCCCTTCCCCCACAATGTCAACCATCCCTACATCACCCATCAAATCCCTCATGACCCCCAATACGCATGCCGCCTCTCTAGGTTCCACATCCTTCTTTCTTAGTACGCTATTCCAATCTCCCTCCATAACCATCACCCCCGCCATCCCTCCCAGGGCAAAAACCAAGTTATCCCTTACAAAGTCTTCCTTAACCTTTCTATTATTCACCGCCGGCATGTACACGCCTACGAAACATACTCGTATCCCTCCCCACAACCCATCCACCCTCACTATACACCTGCCCCCCAGCTCCTCCCATGATTTTAAGGTAAAAGGGCTTGTCTCTTTGATGACTACTGTAACCCCACCCTTTAGTCTACCAGAACTCCCCGCATAAACATCATACCCTCTCAACCTCAAATCCCTTCCATACTTGAAATTATGCTCCTGAAGATAACCAACATCCACATCATACCTTCTCAATGTCGCTTCTACCCACTTTCATTTAACTTCTGCCATTAACCCATTCACATTAAAAGTTAGACTCCTGAATACAAATGAGGGGGCTTTTCTTTAGACCTTTGTTGTGCCGGCATGACTCCTTTACCCGAGCCCGTCACTCTGCCATTACACTTCCCACCCTGGGCTCCCTCAGGTTCTTTCACACCACCCTTTCCCCGTTGTGCCACCTCCACCCAGGCCTTTTTACAAGATCTCTGTCCGGCGTCAGGACGTCGTCACTGTTCGACGACCTGACAGACCTTTTCCGAGATTCTCCCACAACATCCATACTCTCTCCACTCTCACTCTTGTGAATGTCAGCCTTCACTTCCTTACATACTAACACACTTGTCTTATCCATGTCATCCGCTGCCTTTTCCTCTCCAACAACACTCCTCACCACATCACTTTCACTGCCAACCACTTCCACAGCCTGCGGGCTGTCCAACAGTCCCATAAGCATGTCCTGTAACGGGACATCCAAACATAAATCTATACGGTCCTCCTGGACCATCTCTTCTGCCTTCCCTTTCTCTTGCGTCACGTCAGATATAGTGCAACACACCACCTCCTCCCTCTCCATTATTTCACTCCATTTCCCCGATGTTTCAGGGGCCTCCTCCCACTTCACTTCACTATTCCTCCTGGCCACTTCATTTTCCACTTGCACGTCCTCTCTCCTTTGCGTCTGCCGCCTCTCACACACAGCTGCCACATGCTCGAAAGAACCACAGAGGCGACAGGTTCTCCTCTGGGTGCGAAAATCCTCCATGATGACATATGACAGGATTGCTCATCGCAGCGTCATTTTCAGGGAATAGGATCCCTCCGGCAGGCCCATATAGGGCCCCTCCGTCCAACGTCCCACTGACACAGAATGCACCACCCCATAGTCTTTGGAGACGCTGCTGATGTCGAAATCATCAGCCTAAAAAGGCACATTCTGTACACGTACCCAGGCGTAATACCTGGATACGTCTTTTAACTTTACCTCCAAGCTGGAATTCACCTTCATCACCGTATCTTGATATTTGTCTATGATCTTGTCGTAAACACTCGCCGATGCCATCTTCACGAAAATTCTTGAGGCACCGTTCAGGGCTATTCCATATAATTTGTCAATCCCAATGCCGTACGTATCACGGAGGATAGCAGGAATTCCTGCAGAGTCATTGCAGTCGAAGGATATACAGCCCCACAGACGACTTCTATACAGACGGTGTTCACTCTTCTATTCCCAGTCGCCATGTTGTTGGAAATGAAAATCTCCCAGAACCACCACCAGGTGTCAGGCTGCAGACAACCGACCAGTGCGGGAGCTGCCAGCAGAATGACCTCTCAGAATTACATAAAACGCGAGGATATATTAAATTATACCATTTAACACCTCACACTACATCATACCACCCCACTACATCACACACTAGATCACGCTACCTCACACCACCCCACTGCATCATACTAGATCATACCACCCCACACCACCTCACACCACCCCACACCACCTCACGCTACCTCACACCACCCCACACCACCTCACGCTATCTCACACCACCTCACATCACACCACCCCACTACATCACACCACCCCACAACATCACACCACCCCACTACATCACACCACCCCACTACATCACACCACCCCACTACATCACACCACCCCACTATATCACACCACCCCACTACATCACACCACCCCACTACATCACACCACCCCACTACATCACACCACCCCACTACATCACACCACCTCATTACATCACACTAGATCATACCACCCCACTACATCTGACCACCTCACTACAACACCACCTCACACTAGATCATACCACCCCACTACATCTGACCACCTCACTACAACACCACCTCACACTAGATCATACCACCCCAATACATCACACCGCCTCACTACATCACACCACCCCACTACATCACACCGCCCCACTACATCACACCACCCCACTACATCACACCGCCCCACTACATCACACCGCCCCACTACATCACATCGCCCCACTACATCACTGCCCCACTACATCACTGCCCCACTACATCACACTGCCCCACTACATCACTGCCCCACTACATCACACTGCCCCACTACATCACTGCCCCACTACATCACTGCCCCACTACATCACACTGCCCCACTACATCACTGCCCCATTACATCACTGCCCCACTACATCACATCGCCCCACTACATCACATCGCCCCACTACATCACTGCCCACTACATCACACTGCCCACTACATCACTGCCCCACTACATCACTGCCCACTACATCACACTGCCCCACTACATCACACCGCCCCACTACATCACTGCCCCACTACATCACACCGCCCCACTACATCACACCCCCCACTACATCACACCCCCCACTACATCACACCTCCACTACATCACATTGCTCCACTACATCACCCCACTACATCACGCCGCCCCACTACATCACGCCGCCCCACTCATCATGCCGCCCACTACATCACGCCGCCCCACTACATCACGCCGCCCCACTACATCACGCCGCCCACTACATCACGCCGCCCACTACATCACGCTGCCCCACTACATCATGCCGCCCACTACATCACGCCGCCCACTACATCACGCCGCCCACTACATCATGCCGCCCACTACATCACGCCGCCCCACTACATCACGCCGCCCCACTACATCACGCCGCCCCACTACATCACGCCGCCCCACTACATCACGCCGCCCCACTACATCACGCCGCCCCACTACACGCCGCCCCACTACATCACGCCGCCACACTACATCACGCCGCCACACTACATCACGCCGCCACACTACATCACGCCGCCCCACTACATCGCCGCCCACTACTCACGCCGCCACACTACATCACGCCGCCACACTACATCACGCCGCCACTACATCACGCCGCCACCATCACGCCGCCACTACATCACGCCGCCCCACTACATCACGCCGCCACACTACATCACGCTCCCGCCCCATCACCACATCACGCCGCCACACTACATCACGCCGCTGCCGCCACACCCCGCCACTACATCACGCCGCCACACTACATCACGCCGCCACACTACATCACGCCGCCACACTACATCACGCCGCCACACTACATCACGCCGCCACACTACATCACGCCGCCACACTACATCACGCCGCCACACTACATCACGCCGCCACACTACATCACGCCGCCCACTACATCACGCCGCTCCACTACATCACACCGCTCTACTACACGCCACCCCACTACATCACGCCCCACTATATCACATTGCCCCACTACGTCACACCGCCCCACTACGTCACACCACCTCACTACATCACACCAAAATAAACCAAGTCAGAGGTTTTTTAGCGCCAGAAAGAAAAAACTGGCAAGAAATGACAGAAATCTTATATCAACTCAAAACACTTCACTAGTGAAGGCACAGTCAGTGGCCTCCACTACAGAACAACAGATACTAGTGCCAACAAACAAAGCCCCCTACATACCATTAATACGACGACATTTATCTTTGCAAACATACAGGGTCTGAAGCCATCAACAACCAACAAAACACTATTCATCAATAGGCTTCTCACAGAGTCAAATGCAATGTTTGCGGCTTTCACAGAGACCTACATCAAGGATCACTTTGACAACGAAATATGGATCCCAGGTTAGGTTATAACTTAAGATGAGAGTAAACAGACAACAAAGGGGAAGGGGGGGGTTGTCCTGCATGTCAGAGTCGCTCATTTGCTTGTAACTACTAAACATCTCTCAAATGATGTAGTTAAGTTTTGGCAGTTAAGATCGAAAACCTAAACCTTGTCTTTGTGGTTGTATACAAGCCTTCGGATGCTATTTCAAAACAATTTCAGGAACAGCTTTGTAAAATTGACCACTGTCTGGAAAATCTGCCAGCTCCTGCCCCAAACATCTTGCTGCTGGGGGATTTCAACTTAAGATACCTAAAGTGGAGGAATGTAGCAAATAATGTTTTAGCAAAGATAACCCCAGGATGCAGCTCGGATGAAAGATCATACCACTCCACAACACTGTTCCCACACCAACACAATCACCTCATACCACCACTACCTCACACCAAACCTCACCACTGTTTCCACACTATCAGACAAAGTCACCTCACATTACACCATACAACCTCTACGTTACCATCACCTCCATTATTACATAAAATTATTAAACAGTGTTTTGCGAAAATGGTAATAGCATGAAGCCATGGCTAGCACTGGCTTGCTGGGTTTAGAAGTGGCTTACCATGAGTTTCAATCCTGCCCGTTTGTCACCCGTGTTTAGATAATGTGAGATAATACGAGGTGTGTTCAGATAATATAAGAATAAACATTAAGATATAATAAACAAACGCATGTAAGCACTGTTTAGAGTGTTGCAACATTTACTGTTGCAACATTTACTGTTGCAACAACACCTGAGACAAGTTTATATAAACACCATCCACGTCACTATCAGCCTCAGATTCTTTTTTCTGCTCTCTGTATAAAACAATTTACCTGGTAGGAAATTAATCATTTCTCACCAACTCTACACTAATCTTAACTTTAAAAAAAGTTAGATAAAAGTACTCGTTGCGAGCCTCTGTGATGCTTCTGAATTAACGTCAAATCAGGGATAGTTTTATATTAAATGGAGGAAATGTTGGACTACGGTTAAGGAAAGCAAAGCCTGAGATCTTGCCTTCTGCGTGTGCTTCTATATATATATATATATTTGTTTACTTCCTCATTCTCACTCTTCCACTTTCCCTCCTTTCTCAGGGAAGGTTCCTTTATGATAGTGATTCAATGAGTTAGATTTGACCTCTCCTTCCCTGGATTGAACCTGATTGCCCTTTCTCAGAGAAGGTTCCTTTATGTTAGATTTGACCTCTCCTTCATTGGATTGAACCTGATTGCCCCCCATTCCCAAGGCGCTGTGTAACTCTCTAGTTTTAGCGCTTTCTCCTAAATAAAGTAATAATTCTACCCCTTCTCTCTTTCTCTCTCTCTCTCTCTCTCTCTCACGCACTCCCCAACGCTGGGTGACCTTGACGTGGTAGTAAGGTTCATTGAGTGACTTTGCCTGACCAAAAAAAAAAAACACTTCCATCAACTGGATCTCCTTTGGATTGTTCCATCAGGTGGATCTCCTGGGGATTGTTCTATCAAGTGGATCTCCCCGGGATTGTACCATCAAGTAGATCTCCTGGGGATTGTACCATCAGGTGGATCTCCCGGGGATTGTACCATCAAGTGGATCTCCTGGGGATTGTTCCATCAAGTGGATCTCCCGGGGATTGTACCACCAAGTGAATCTCCCGGGGATGGTACCATCAAGTGGATCTCCTGGGGATTGTACCATCAGATGGATCTCCCGGGGATTGTACCATCAAGTGGATCTCCTGTGGATTGTTCCATCAGGTGGATCTCCTGGGGATTGTACCATCAGGTGGATCTTCCGGGGATTTTACTATCAGGTGGATCTTCTTGGGATTGTTCCATCAGGTGGATCTTCTGGGGATTGTTCCATCAGGTGGATCTCCCGGGGATTTTACCATCATGTGGATCTTCCGGGGATTTTACCATCAGGTGGATCTCCTGGGAATTGTTCCATCAGGTGGATCTCCTGGGGATTGTTCCATCAGGTGGATGTGGAGGTAGATACTTGGAATGAGGTATTGGAAAAGATGTTGGAAACGTGCTTGGTAATGGAGTTGGTGGGAAGGACTATGTATCTCTTCCCGACAGTGTCTTCTCTGGGTGTGTTGAAGATGTTTAATGCCCGTCGTCTGCAGTCTCTAATGAAGTGACGAGGATAGTGAAGTTTAGAAAATACCTCTTCAATTAGAGAGCATTCTTCCTCAAGGAATTCGTTGCAGATTCTGAGTGCGCGCAGGAAAAAGCCTATAATTACACCTCGCTTAGTTTTGGTGTCGTGGTGAGAGTAGAAGTGGAAAAGATCGTGTTGGTTGGTAGGTTTTCGATAGACTTTAAAACGAAGTTCATGGTCAGCTTTGCAAAGAACATCATCAAGGAAAGGAAGAGTGTTGTCGACTTCTTCTAGTGTGAACTGGATTGAGGGCTCGACCTGGTTGAGCTTGTGTTGGAGAGCTTGAACGTTGAAGCATCTGGGAGTTATGATGAGAATGTCGTCATCATAACGGAGCCAGGTGACAGAAGAGGGAATAATAGTGGAAAATCGCTCGGCTTCTAGATGTTCCATGTATAGGTTCGCCAGGACGGCACTAAGTAGCGATTCCATGGGTAGTCCAAAAGTCTGCTGAAAGAGGTGATTTTCAAAAGAGAAGCATGTGAAGCCAGCACACAATTCAACGAGGTCGATGAAATCGATGGCTGGAAGAGGATATTGTTAGCCGTCTGGACGACATCATGAGAGGTAATGTGGAACAAGAGTTGTAGATGCGTGCAACAAGAGTTGTAGATGCGTGGAACAATCTTCCGAGTACTGTGATAGAGGCTAGGACCTTAGGTGGCTTTAAAAAGAAATTGGACAAATATATGAGTGGGAGGGGCTGGGTTTGATTGGTGTCGTGAGTACTGGAATAAATTCTTAGGTAGTGGTGGTTTTGATAAGGACTTGCCTTGTATGGGCCAGTAGGCCTTCTGCAGTGTTCCTCCATTCTTATGTTCTTATGAGCAAATCTATTATCTGTCTCAGTGCTGGAGGCAACGATGTTGGCAGGCATAGGAGTGAGGAGCTGACTAGCAGCTATAGGCATTGCTGTCTTGGTTTAAAGTTGCTGCTTACCATAACCCCCAAGTCCTTTTCGCAATCTGTATGGCTAAGTTCTACATTATTTAACTAATAAGTGCTTGGGTTATGGACACTCCCGAGCTTCAGAACCTTGCATTTATCTACATTGAACTGCATCTACCACTTTTCTGACCAGAAATTGAGTTTATCTAAATACTCCTGAAGTTCCGTGACATCTACGTCTGAATCAATTATCCTCTCTATCTTCGTGTCATCGGCGAATTTGCTCATATGGCTAGTAATTCCCTCATCAAGGTCATTGATATATATTATAAACAACAACGGGCCAAAGACTGATCCCTGTGGAACGCTACTTGTTACAGCAGTTTCATGGGATCTGTCATCTTAGCAGAGCCTTCAGTATCAGAGAGATGTGGGGTGGCATTCTTGTTTGATTTTAAACCAATGTCAGTGAGAAGATAGCTTATATTCTATAAGACGGACAACTAACAGTACCCACACTCTGGTTGTGCACCTGCGATCATTCCTTCCTAGAATGGATCGAGTTTGCAAAATGTTTGTGCAACATTCCAGCATTAAATATGAAAAGTTAAGTGACCAAATGAATCTTTGGTACATTGCTGTTTACTACCTCATCTTGTTCCCTATTTTTATGTTCCATAAATATAAGGATTTTATTATATATTACTAATCACTTCCGGTTGTAAGGAAAATTGAAACTGCCTCATTTCCGTATAGATTTATTACCAACATCATATTTGTATTTATATCTCTCTTAGTTTTGTGAATTAATGCACTTTCATTGATGAAAGTTATATATTCATTTCCAGAAGAAATTATATGTTTTTTCTAATATTTAATATATGAACTGCTTCAAGGCTACATGCAATTGTTGCTACTTAATAGATAATGTTAGGGAAGGTTCTTAAATGAGCTGAGGTACGTAAACACTCTTAGTTTGTAAAGCAAGATAGCATTTCATATTTTTTTTTCATAGCCTACCATTGTAACACCATTGTGTGTGTAAATGAATGGTTCAGAGAACCGACAAGTTGATAAATTAGACACATATGCAACACTTGGGTATCTTTATTGAGGAAACGTTTCGCCACACAGTGGCTTCATCAGTCCATACAAAGGAGAATCATGAAGATCAGGAGAAGTTTGAGGTAATCAGTCCCTCGGCCTTGAGTCGATGTGGTCAGTCCATCAATCTTGAACAGAATACAGCATATGTGCGAAGGAGAAGCTTATATACCGTAGGCAGGAGAGGTGCAGCAGTCGTAGGTTGTGTCACATTTGTCCAATGTGGAAGTAGGTCGCCACTATGTGGCGAAACGTTTCCTCAATAAAGATACCCAAGTGTTGCATATGTGTCTAATTTATCAACTTGTCGGTTCTCTGAACCATTCATTTACATCCTGTCTGACACAGCAACATCTGAGACTGTTAAAGAAAGTGGCAGCTCATGGCATTGGGGTCAAAGTGCTGTCATGGATCGAGTCATGGCTCACCAATAGGAAGCAGAGTGTGTGCATAAATGGGGTTAAATCCGAGTGGGGATCTGTAACAAGTGGTGTTCCACAGGGATCAGTCTTAGTCCCGTTGTTTATAATATATATCAATGACCTTGACGAGGGAATTACTAGTGATATGAGCAAATTCGCCGATGACACGAAGATAGGTAGGATAATTGATTCTAACGTAGATGTCAATGAACTTCAGGAGGATTTAGACAAACTCAATTCCTGGTCAGAAAAGTGGCAGATGCAGTTCAGTGTAGATAAATGCAAGGTTCTGAAGCTCGGGAGTGTCCATAACCCAAGCACTTATAAGTTAAATACCGTAGAATTTAGCCATACAGATTGCGAAAAGGACTTGGGGGTGATGGTAAGCAGTAACCTAAACCAAGATAGCAATGCCTTAGCGTACGTATTAAGGCAAACAGATTACTGGGATTTATATCAAGAAGTGTAAGCAACAGAAGTCCAGAGGTTATATTACAGCTTTATACATCATTAGTAAGGCCTCACCTAGATTGCGCAGCTCAGTTCTGGTCTCCATATTACAGAATGGATATTAATTCGTTAGAAAACATTCAGCATAGAATGACTAAATTAATACATAGCATTAGAAATCTTCCGTATGAAGAAAGATTGAAGACCCTAAAATTACATTCACTTGTAAGACGAAGAATGAGGGGACACATGATCGAGGTATTAACAAAGGGGATATAAACAAGGTCTTGAGAATATCTCACCAAGAGAGAACGAGAGAACTGTGTGTTAGTGTGACTTTGTAAATGGTCCGAGTCGGACCGAAACGTCGTCGTAAGCTCCTCTCTCTTTTTTATATGTGCGGGTTGTGTGTGAATTTGTCCATTTATTGTAAGAAGTTTATTTCTGATAACTAGTCATACTTGCAGCAGCATGTTATAAGGACTGAACTAACGTCTCACATGAAGTAGAACTTTGCAGTATTGAAAATGATCAGTTTAAGATTAAGGAATAAGTCAGAGCATCATATTCTGAGTAAGGAGATAGCGGTACACCCTTGGGCAGTTCCTCTTGGCCATTTCCTCCAGAATGGAGTCTCCTTCCAACTTCACCATTATCCGCTTTGTGAAAGTGTTATAAAAGTGGAGTAAATAACTCTCCATCATATCCTTCACAAACTGGACTCCCAGTCCAGTACCACTTAAAAAGACTCTTATTAACTCCGTATTAGGTATCTTAAGAATGATAGGGGAGAAGGCGCGGCTCGGATAGATGGTGATGCCGTGGCAGGTGTCCTTCACTGTGTTGTTGATATTCCTGGGAATGGTGAAGTTTTCAGGACATAGTTGCTGCACGTGGGAGGTGAAGAGGTTCGGGCCGATGCTAACACGACTGTTGTGCTCGAACACTCGTGGTATGTCGTCCACCACTCCCTGGGGGGTTACACTATTGTGAAATTGATGCCAAGACAATATTTAAGTGGGATAAATAGATATAATTGGAAATAAATGCGATGATGAATCCAGATTAGGTCTTAGTTATTTGTAAAACTTGGTTATGTTATTACAATCATAACTAAACGCTAAGCCCAAACGGGTCAAGTAAAACTAGGTAACGTTGATACTTGATCTAATATAGACCATAATTTACCCTACTAGTAAGTAAGCTACCAGCTGCATCAAATACCTTTAACACAGACTCTGATAAATTTAAAACATACTATACCAATAAAGGAGTAACTCCAAACAGTTGTCAACTAGTAAGTGTATCTCATGACTTCGTGCAAAAAGAACTAAGCAGGTTAAACCCAACTAAGAGCACCGGCCCTGATAACATCCCGTCTAAGTTCCTAAAAGATAGTGCCTCTGAACTGGCAATCCCCATTGCTCACATAATAAATTTGTCCATCACCACTAATACAGTACCAGAGGGGTTCAAGGAGGCCAGAGTTACTCCTATCTTCAGGAAAAATAGTAGGTCTGATGTCAGCAACTATAGGCCTGTTAGTATACTCAGTGTAATATCCAAAATTCTAGAGAGGGCGGTGTACTGTCAAGTAGTTAAATATCTTAATGACAACAACATTCTTCATAGTTACAAATCAGGCTTTAGGAGATCTTACTCAACCGACACCTCCCTAATTAATCTGATGGATTACATGAGAACTGAAATGTCGATAGGGAACCTCATAGGAATGGTAACTTTAGACTTGCAAAAGGCCTTCGATACTGTCAACCACAATGTATTATGTAAGAAACTTCAAGCTATCGGCATAGGTTCCATAGACTGGTTTAAGTCCTATCTTAGCAATAGGAAACAAATTGTCAAAATCAACAAAGCAGAATCAGAATCACTGCCGATAGCATGTGGAGTTCCCTAAGGTAGTATTCTGGGTCCCATATTATTCCTGTGTTATGTAAATGATATGCCCATCAGTGTCAAGTGCAAACTCCTACTGTATGCGGATGACAGTGCTCTGTTAGTGTCAGGTAAAGACCCATAAGATATAGCTAATGTATTAACACTGGAACTGGAGTCCTGCAGCAAATGGTTAGTAGACAACAAGTTATCGTTACACCTCGGGAAAACAGAAGCCATACTCTTTGGCACGAAATATAAACTGAGCAGGATAAATATAATTTTAATGTCCGATGTAATGGGGAATCCATCACTTCAGTTTCCTCAGTAAAATATCTGGGAATCCCCATTTGACCCATGCATGTCAGGAGAATTGATAGGGAACAGTGTAGTAAAGAAAGCGAATGTCAGACTGAAGTTCCTCTACAGACAAGCACAGTGTCTACCTACCGAGGCTCGCAGGACCCTATGTCTACGCCCTTATAAAATGCCATATGGACTACGCTTGCTCTTCATGGTACTCTGCCTTGAAAGATAAGCTGCAAATCACCCAGAACAAAATGGTAAGATTCATCCTGGACCTGGGCCCAAGAGA
This sequence comes from Cherax destructor, assembly GCA_009830355.1. Lineage (NCBI taxonomy): Eukaryota > Metazoa > Arthropoda > Malacostraca > Decapoda > Parastacidae > Cherax > Cherax destructor. The sequence goes on along the minus strand of WNWK01014446.1, from coordinate 24,011 downwards.
ACATGTGGGCCAGGATGAATTTCGACAATTGGATATGCTGAATAGACAGAGTAAAACAACTTAAGTTAAATCAAGTTTATAAAATTGCTCACAAACAGTGTCCAGAATATCTTGCTGCCAATTTTGTCAAGCATACATATATCCTCATATTTTGTATATAGTTCTACTGTCTTCAAGTTATGTCCTAGAATCTGTATTGATAAAGCCACTGGAGGGCGAAACGTCTACAACAAAGATACCCAGATGTTCCACATGTGTCTCAGTTTTCATAACAGAAGATCAACATGAACGTGAGGTTTCGTCATGATCCCACCTGGATGAATGGATGTCGTGGGGGAAAGCTCAGGACGTGATTGTTGACCATGTGAGTATTATAACGACCTAGGTAAGCTTGGTGATCAGGAAGAGGTCGCAACGTCAACACATCGAGGTCAAGGTAGGTCCCTCCGTAGCGTCGCAAGAGTTCCGCACGGGCTGCGTCGCTAATAAAGATGGATGCAAACTCTGGAAGAGTAAATAGTAAGTGAGCGAAAAGTGTGTATGATAAAACTGGAGTATATAGGGATATTCAAAATAAGATCATTTTGGTTTTTACAAATATTATGTGGTAGAAAAAAAAAGTAATACTACAGTATCATGAAATCACAAGCCCTCTCACGAAAGATGAAATAAAAGACAGGAGACAAGTTAGAGATTGATATAATATTTTGAGAACAGATTTCGTCCTGAGGCAACAGTAATGGTTAAGATATATCAAATTCATCCTCACAAATTTAATAAATACACTCTGGCTATAATTAAACATCATAAATTTCTTCTCGTAGGTAGTCCTTTTATGTGGTGGGAATATTTCCAGCTATGATGATACAATGAACCACTCGGGCTATGGTTTTACATGCCATCGAGGCAGGAAAACCACATACTAACGCTTTTTCTTCGCCAACTTGTTTAGCCTATCCTTGTGACTGTTTCCCAGAAGCTTCTTTGCTGATAGTCCTACTAAATCAGTAGGCTGTATAATTACGGCTAGGGGTCAGGCAGATATTAAGGATGTTTACACTTTTGCTTCAGTGGCTGTTACAAGGCAGTCTTCGAGATAGTACGCTGACAGACTTTCCAAGCTCAGTGTACGATAGTGGCTGGAAAGGGGACGGTAGACGAAGTTACAACATTTAACATCTTATGTTTTCTTACGACACAAAGTCACGGGCAGCCACTGATATCTTCTGCCTTGCCCCAGAGAATTTTACCTATCTGTTGCTGTCGTTCAACGTTGCATAGCTCATGTTGACGCATGAGAGTGCGAAAGATCTTAGGGCTCAGATTTCCATCCCCATGTGGCATGTTCTGCATTGTGTGTGTGTGTGTATATATATATATATATATATATATATATATATATATATATATATATATATATATATATATATATATATATATATATATATATATGTATATGTATATATATATATATATATATATATATAATGTAGATGTCAAGGAAAGTATTTTAAGTAAATATGAAAACGACGCCTCAGACCAAAAGCGTCCCAAACATGGTAGTTAACGGCAATATATAGCTCAAATAAGCTGTCATTAATCATAAATGGTACGCTGACTGTACTTTCATTTTGATTACAAGCAGTAGACAAGTTTGTCATTCTTCTGGCGCCATGCTAAGACCACCGCCATCTTCTGGGAGTTTTACATTGTAAATACTTACTCATATATCCGCCACGATTGACTTGTAATTACTCTATCAATTACATGTCATAGAAACTCCAGTAAATGAAAATACCAGTCAGGTATGTCTTAATTCACTGTAGTGTTTTTCCTGCCATGTGCGTGCGTGCAGCGTATATGATTACCTTCATTGTAGAGCCAGAGACGTTGATCATGCCATGACTTGAGTGGAGCTTCACTGAAGACCTGGTCCAGATCCAGGTAAGCCAACTCCACATTCTCCAGGTCTTCCACTATCTGAAAAACAACGTTGATTTAAAAAAATAATTTACATAGACACAAAAGATTTATTTCTTGTCTCTTCGTTACAGGACTTTGCATTCAAGGGTTTTTTGCCCAGCTGTCCAGCCTAAAAAAAATCATAGTTTGAGTTTTTATAGCAGGTGCTGTTGCACATGTGTCTTATTCATCAACTTGTCGGTGTTTTATACCATTTTCAACATACAGGTACAGTATTCTTTTCTAACTCCAAGGTTTTCTTTTATGATTTGAAGACGCCTCATCAGATTGACTTCAAACTTTCAGCGCTGCAGAACTATAATTTGGGAAATGATAATGGAACTATTAGTGCGAAGAAAATTCTCCAGAAAGGGAATTACAGCCCTCTCAGCCCCCTTCAGCCCCCTGAGGGACTCAGCCCTCCAGAGGGGCTGAGAGCTCTTCTGCATAAACAGTTTAATGAAATCCACATGCAGCGTATACCAGTCATAAGTCACGCCACCTCGTGTTGCACCAAGTGTTCGTGTAATAAGAGTGACAGTGAAATGAAAATAACTCTTTTTCAATTTAGAAGGAAAATTACAGGAAAACCCTGCATCACTTTACTTACAATGTGGAACAGTAATGAACTGTCGTCGATAGTTAGATATCAGGAAGTATATAATTTGTAATGAATACTGTGCGGTGTTTAGCAAGGAAGATAAATAACGCTGAGTTCAGCAAATCCTTTGTAGTGACGCCCGAAGTGCGCTGGAGGGCTCAGATTGACTTCAGGAGAAGGGGAAGCATGTGTTGCACGAGTATTGCCCTAAACAAAGGAACAATAGTGTTCAGCGTTTGGCTCTTGTACAGTCTCAAAATTCGCGGTAGAACTATTAGTGAAGTGTAACTATCTTCCTGTTGTGAAATTACCACTAAAGGACAAACCTTGATTTAATGTAGTGTAACAGTTCCTGTTGTGCAACAGGACAGTGCAACATTACTGCTCCAATCAAGTCACCAATACTTGTATTATGTGGTGCTGTCAGCACCACCGCTCACGTTACAAAGAGCAAGGTAGGTCTCAATCTCTTGTTAAACTTAAACTGCAGTTTCGAGTAGACACAAGGTGATTGCGGCCGTCTTATACACGGCAGTGAGGTGCGGGCTTTTGAGCCCAAACTAGTAAGTGAAATTTCATTCAGCATTATGTTTAAGTGAAATGCTGAAATATACGCTCCTTTGGGGCAACTTCTTAATCCCCCTTTATCCCTCATCAGCTCCGGGGTGGAGAAGAGCTGATCCCGTCGAAGGAGCCATTCTGAGTGAAGATGCAGAATGGTTGAGTCAGCACCGAAGCTAAGTACCTTTCATTCATGTATTTACTGATACATAACTTGGCTTAATATTCTCCAGAACCCTTACAATTAGCATGTGTTTTATATAGATAACTTCCGATTTTGGTTTCCGTGTGATAACTTGAGATAGCCTCCTCTGATTGGTTTCAGAAAGCCTCTTCTGATCAGTTTCAAACTTTCAACACTGGTGTGTCCTAATTAGAAGGCTGGTATTGTTATTGGGGTGTATAGATGCCATTTGTCAATTACATTTTTAAAATGTTATGGTATTTTTCTATGAAATAACTTTAGTATTCACAGCTTCTCTTTCTAATGGCTGATTCTTTTTATGACAAAATAAATGATAATTTTTATATTTTGGCTATGAAGGTTCAGTTTTCGTAGTTTAATAACTTAGGTAATTACCATGAAACTTTGATTCTGTGCGAAAACAGATAAGTGCATCTTCTGGTTGGCTTCAAGGTTTTAGTACTAGTGTGTTCTTTTCAATGAAAGTTTTGCCTTGATTTTGGGTTGTGTAGACTTTAATTTCACAATTTTATTAAGCAAAATGTATCTTCTAATCGGTATTAAACAGGTTTATTGAAAAATTGGGATATTAGTTTTCGTGCGATAACTTACAGTATAAATGGCTCTTCTGCTTCACTTAAATCTTTTAACACACACACAACTTTTAGACACACCGTTGCAGTTCGTATTATTCATCCCTTACTTGTATTGAGGTACAGGAGGCTGGGCTCGAAGTTCAGTGGAGAAACAGCTGATATGTTAAAGAAAAGAGAAGGGGTTAAGGAAAGAAACAGATATAGCACTTACCTGAAGAAGTGGTTGTGGGTGAAGTATGGCAGGGGCGGTCACCAACAACAGGACAGGTCGGTGTGGGTGGTGATGGGCGGCGCTCTCTACGACACACGCCTGTGGGTGGTAACTGATGTAAAGAAAGAAGAAAATGGAAACTCCTTCATTGGTTATAGTCCAGTTATCAGATGTTATCCATCATTTCTTCATTAAACAGTAAACAACCCACTCCTTACAGATTAACTAATGCACTACCACGACCCTCACATCCCACTCTATACTTGCAAAGAAAAGCTACTAAATTAAACTATTTACATAGCAGAAGAAGAATCCCTAGAGGGCCCAAGATACTTCCATATGGAATTCCACATTATTAGCAAGAGTTCATAGTTTGTTAGGTTATATGCTATGGTAGACACGTTAACCCACTATATCGAGTAATTCATCTATATGTTGGTAATTATGTATCATGTGAAATAGTTAAATAACGACTAGAAGGGACCCTTGTATAAACTATTAAAATATTGTCGTTAAAATTTGTTGTCAATGTTACAGTACCAACCATTTAAATGGAAACAGTTGTTTAATTTTTTAAGTCGAACTTATCGGAGTGGAGTCATCATTTAAATGTTAAAAAAATAGATATAAATTGCACCTAATTGGCAAACTCTATTTTTATAGTTTATTTATTTATATATTCATTTCATGTTTATATAAAAAATATAGAATAATTGCGTAATAATTATCATGGCACGTTTAGCACTCGTGTTCTTAAAACATCAGACTGTAGGAAAATGGCCGAAAAGCATTTGTAATATTTGAAAATGTCTATTTTATCTTCACTAAATAATGCTTATGAATTTTTCACGAACACTGTATTAAATAATCCTTAAAATGAAATGTGATGTCTTTGATACGCAAATAAGTCTGAGAGAGATTTTTAATTCATTCAAAAATAATTATTTTATATTATTCTTTATGCTATTAATTTCTAACATGTTTGACAGCATGATAAATACTGTAACCCCACAATCAGATGAAACACACACTAGTTATCTAGACATATAGCTCTTTGTGTATATACACTTACACCCAGATTAGTGTTGTAAAGGTTACATGAATGCAGCCTTAGTGACTCTCTGCACGTGTAGTCCATAGACTACAATAAAAATAAACGAACAAACCATAAATATTATTTAATTTGTATGTTTGTTTTCCTTTTTTTTCATACGACTGTGGATATTAGGATTTTATTTCAGTTAACGAAGGTAGTCAGCCCGAATTCACCGGATTCATCAAATACTCACAAAATATTAAAATGATTTCTGTTATGATAAATCACCAGGTGAATTATTAGAGCCACCGGGTATACCAATTATCTCCACTAATTTAATAAACCAGCAGGTTTCCGAAGCGTTGTCCCTCGAAATCCTCTCCAGGTATACTGGAATAGTTCAGCAGGTGGATTATAAAAATCACCGGGTATACCAATTAATTAGTAAATTAGTCAAATTACTTGACCAGAATGTTTATTATTCCACCAAGTAGAACGCAGACTGACTCATCAGATATACATATATAATAATTTTCCCATTATATATTGTAATTAGCTAACACTAATTATATGACCTACGGTTAGACTAATTGATCTATCATCCATAATAGTTAGCCCACTTGGTATATTAATTAATTTTGGTGTTACACAGGAAATTATCATAATTTTAATCAAAACTGTTGTTACAATTGTAATTTAAGGGGAAAATTAAGCAATATCTCATTATTTTACAAGAAATTAAACATATCCAGGTAAACATATCTTGGTAAACAAGATTGCTCAATATTTACCTTCCTTAGGGAGAACTTGAGGGCACAGGAAGTTTCAGTAAAGAAAATGGTGTTTGGGGTGAGCGGCCGCCAGTTGAGAGTTTTGTTGACGGTGTTAATTAAGGAATACTTTGGACACAGATGATTTATCCAAGTGTTGATGTTCTCTCTCACATCTGTACCAACACCCTCATCCTCGTGATTCATATATAAATGTTTCCAGAAACTGATATAAATGAAGGGAAGCATGAATATAATTGCTAGTACTTTCGTAATAGCAATCCAAAGTTTACGCATGTGCATCGTTCCCAAGCTATTTGAGTCAGTTTTCCTTTTTTTTTTAGGCTCAAATAAACTGAAAATAAAATTTAAATACAAAACTTATTACTGAATGTATATATATATATATTTTTTTTTTTTTCAACAAGTCGGCCGTCTCCCACCGAGGCAGGGTGACCCAAAAAGAAAGAAAATCCCCAAAAAGAAAATACTTTCATCATCATTCAACACTATCACCACACACATACATAATCACTGTCTTTGCAGAGGAGCTCAGATACGACAGCTGAGAATTGTCCCTCCCAGCTGTCACTATCCCAGACCCCTCCTTTAAAGTGCAGGCATTGTACTTCCCATTTCCAGGACTCAAGTCCAACTAAATCAATTAACTGGTTTCCTGAATCCCTTCACACAATGTGTGAAGGATGTATATATATATATATATATATATATATATATATATATATATATATATATATATATATATATATATATATATATATATATTATTATATATATATATATATATATATATATATATATATATATATATATATATATATATAAAATATAGGATGGGGTCCACCTCTGGTGCAAATTGTGGGACCCATAGCCTCGGAGAAGTGGATAAAAAGGCATCAAGGAAGAATATTTGGATTTCTTCCTGAAGCCGTTTGAATATTCCACTTCTCCTACCACCCCATCCTATATACACACATACATACATATAAATGCTTTATTAATAGACAGAATACATTTATATATATATATATATATATATATATATATATATATATATAGTTATCAAGACTCCATTTACCTGTCCCCAACAGATTCTACAGACATAGCTTCAATAATAAATGCAGGTAATAAAGCGAGCATACCAACATTCATATATAACAAAGCTACCCATGTGCTATCTCCGCCCATTGCAACCCTGCTTAAATCTCTTCAAACCAAAACTTTCCGTAATATATTTAAGCTAGCTCGTGTTACCCCAATGCACAAAGGATAAGACCCAAATTACATCAATTATAGACCAATTCCTAATTTGCCATTATTGTCTAAAATCTTTGAAAAGATAATATATAAACGAATATATACATTTATTACTAAACAGAATATTCTTAACTCCGGCCAGTTCGGCTTTATGCCAAGAAAAAGTACTATTGATGCTATCATTAAGATGCTAGACTATTTATTCAGCTCTAGAAAAATTATGAATATATGACCAGTGACCCTCTATTGATCCAAGAAAAGCATTTGACATTGTAAACCACAGTATTGTGATTTTGAAACTAGAGCATTATGATATCAGAGGGCATGCATTTATATAAAGTCCTACCTTACCGACAGACATCAATATGTGCTGACTAATGACACTACCTCATTAACACAAACTATCAGCATTGGGGTGCCTCTGGGTAGTGTCTTTGGCACACTATTATTTCTCATCTACGTCAGTGACCCACCAAATGCCTCCCAGGAACTTAAACCAGTCCTGTTTGCAGATAACACCACATTTGTCATAGCTTTCTACCTGGATGACAACCAGTAAACTTACTCTTAATATTGACAACACCTTTTAACATGTTTGGGAATAAAGCTAAAAATAACGAAATTAGCATAAAAAATAATTCACACAGAAAGGGAGGCCGAGGGAAAGTTCGTAGGAATACACCTTGATTGGTCATGGTCTCGACACATACAGGTCATTGCCTCGACATTCACTGGTCATAGCCTCGAGACATACCGGTCATGGTCATGCAGTGCAGTGTGAGATAATTACACGAAACAATGGTAAGAAACTCAGTGTTATTAGCTTTAACACGAACTTGGTAAGGGGTTTTCAAAGTTGTGAAGCACTGAAATAGTCTGACCATTAAGTTCTTGGTGCGAAATCAGACAGTCTTTTAAGAACTAATTAGACATACTGCGAACATAGGATTCTCCAATGCTAAGTCCTCTCCGGGTAGCGGTCACTGACATTCTAATAAATTGTCCAAATTGCGCAGGATTTTCGGGTGTTCATGTCCACCTGTAGCAAAGTATTATGGGGATAAATTCGTTTGGTAATGGCACTTGAACAGCATTCTCGAACGAAAAAATATCGTAACTCGAGGTACCACTGTATTTAGAACTGGTCATATCTAAAAGCAAAACATGAGTAATTGGAGGATGGGGTAAGGGTAGCTCTATTGCAGTGTCCATACTCTTTTTTCAAAACGATATGTGATATATTTTTCCTATTTTCTGTGGGCATTGGTCTGAGGAAATGTTAGCCTTGGAGAGAGCTTACTTTATTCGTCTTGCCTCATATTAATAATACATTACATGCGGTTTATGGTATTTCATTAGAAAGCGTTGCTTCCACCAAGGACTTTAAAAGAGAGCATATACATATACAAACATTGTCTCTACGTCCACAGCAGGACTCGAACCTGCAAACTCTGTATCAAAGTAACCAGTACTTTACCACGGAGCTAGACTCCGTAGTATAAGGGGTGGTAGGAGAAGAAAATATTCAAACAGCTCCGGGGAGAACGTTGAGTTTTCTCTGAGGTACGTTTATTGTCTTCTCTGAGGATGAGGGTCCCGGTAACGTTCTAGAGGTGGCACCTTAAAAATATATATGTATATATATATATATATATATATATATATATATATATATATATATATATATATATATATATATATAATGTGTGTGTGTGTATGTCGTGCCGAATAGGTAAAAATTGGTCATTTAGCAAAAACTCACTTAAAATTAAGTCCTTTCTGAAATTTTCTCATACGTTTAAAGGTATATTTTTTCATTCATGTTAATGTAAAAATTAATAATTTTGTACCAAAAGAACCTTAGAAACCTTACCTAACCTTATTATAACAAGCGCAATTTAATTTAGCCTAATCCAACTAAATATATTTTAGACAAGTTTAAAATAATATAATAATAAACAAACACAATGAAATATATTTTTTTCTTTAGAATCAGAATGATTTTTGCGAAATTATTGCATACACAAATTTTGCTTGCCTTATTCGGCGTTGCTATTTAAGCCAAAATAGCAAGTTATACCTATTCGGCACGACATATATATATATATATATATATATATATATATATATATATATATATATATATATATATATATATACACACAAAACAGTCACTATGAAAAAATAGCGAAATTACAAGCGATTTCGTGACTTCTTACATTATCAAGGAAATATATGTAGTGGAGAAACGCAAGGTGTAGAGATGGGCAAGTGATGTCACTTGCGGTAATGTGTTCAGCCAAGTGCGAATTTTGAAATTTAAAATCAATGTTAAATCTAGTGAGAATAAGTTCTGCCAATGCTTCAAAAAATAGGAGTGAATTTAATTTCTTAGTGATGTTAGTGGTGGTGATCGGAGCAGATTCTGAGCAAATTCGTTGCGTCTGTTTGTTACCCTGATAACTAGTTTGAAGCTGGGAAAGTTCATCAGATGGTTTTCTATGTTGCGGTGAATAGTACAGACATTTGTTCGTGTCATCTCTCTGGTAGGCACTTCTCAATTTGTTGATCCTCATCTTCAGATCCCTAGAAGTTTCACCAACATAAATTTCATGCTTTCCACAGGGTGTCATATAAATACCAGCAGTGATGTCTTTGGATGCGGTTTTCGTTCCAGCTAAGTCCTTTATTAGTATTGGAGGCTATGGTGGCAACCCTGACGTTAGCTTTGGCAATGAATTTGGAAAGATCATTGCTTGTTGATTAGTAGAATTATGTATCTGCTGGAGTTTGCGTCTTGTCTGGCATTGTGTAGTATATTCTCTGCTCTTCTTATATTTAGACGTACTTAGGGTGACGTATGGTGAGTCCTGAACATATTTAGACATGTACTTGGGGTGGGTCCTGAACATGTTTAGACGTACTTGGGGTGGGTCCTGAACATGTTTAGACATGTACTTGGGGTGGGTCCTGAACATGTTTAGGCACACAAAGGTGGTAGGCCGTTGCGATTGGTAACCTCCTGATGTACTTCACCCTTACTACAACAAGAGTAATTAACAGTGTTCATACAGTAAGCTGCATAATGCAAACAATATTTAAGTAATGTTTAAGACAACACATAATTAACTATCGTTCCAACAGACGAAATTATGAGACCAGTTCACCCAGAGAATGAATCCACGTCACTGACAATATATGATTTTACTTCCTTCTCCTAACTATTAAGTACAAGTTGCCTCGTAGGAATTATGTCTACAGGAACACCTCAGTTTTTGTTTATGAAGTGTATGATATAATGTACATGTGATTATGACACTTGTACATTGCTGGTACATGACAGTGATATTGATGGTTGGCAAGTGTGTCTGGCATTGTGTTGATAGTTGGTGCCACGCCACCCTTAATCACCGTTAAGGTAAAAATGACGATTTTCCTACTGAGGCTGGCTCTCTCTCTCTCTCTCTCTCTCTCTCTCTCTCTCTCTCTCTCTCTCTCTCTCTCTCTCTCTCTCTCTCTCTCTCTCTTCTTCTCTCTCTCTCTCTCTCTCTCTCTCTCTCTCTCTCTCTCTCTCTCTCTCTCTCTCTCTCTCTCTCTCTCTCTCTCTCTCTCTCTCTCTCTCTCTCTCTCGTATATATTAAATAAATTCATAGCAGGCGGGAAAGACTAGATCTTGTTAAGAAATTTACTGAAGTGCTTATCAACTTAAAGGTATCGGTAAGGAGTTCCTCAGCAACCATAGAAACCCTTAGGATACTCTTCTGCGTTGCCTTGTGTGGACTTTATCTCTAAAGTTATCTGGTGTGGATTCAGTCTCAAGAAAGAGGTTGCTTCTGTATACTTGGTACCTACCTGGAGTCTACCTGGAGGGTATTCCGGGGATCAACGCCCACGCGGCCCGGTCCATGACCAGGCCTTCTTGTGGATCAGGGCCTGATTAACGAGGCTGTTACTGCTGGCCGCACGTAGTCCATCGTACGAACCACAACCCGGCTGATTCGGGTTGTGGCTTTAGGTATCTGTCCAGCTCCCTCTTGAAGACAACCAGGGGTCTATTGGTAATTTCCCTTATGGCTGGTGGGAGGCTGTTGAACAGTCTTGGGCCCCGGACACTTATTGTGTTTTATCTTAGTATACTAATGGGGCCCCTACTTTTCACTGGGGGTATGTTGCATCGCCTGCCAAGTCTTTTGCTTTCGTAGGGAGTGATTTATGTGTGCAGATTAGGGACCAGTCCCTCCAGGATCTTCCAGGTGTAGATTATGATGCATCTCTCGCCTGCGCTCTATTGAGTAGAAGTCAAGTGCTTCCAGGCGTTCCCAGTAGTTAAGGTGTTTAATGGAACTTATACGTGCAGTAAAGGTTCTCTGTACATTCTCTAGATCTGCAATTTCACCTGCTTTGAATGGAGATGTTAATGGACAGCAGTATTCCAGCCTAGAGAGAACAAATTATTTAAAAAGTATCATCATTGGCTTGGCATCTCTTGTCTTGAGTGTTCTCATTATCCATCCTATCAGTTTCCTCGCAAATGTGATAGTGTGTCTGTTGTGATCCTTGAAGGTGAGATCCTCAGACATTACCACTCCCAGGTCCTTGGTGTACTAGCCTCAACAAGCAGTATTTTATATTATTGTAACCACGAACAAGTGGTATTGATCAATAAAAACACTGCGACTAGCCAAGGACTCGAACCCATGTTGTTTTGGCCCGCCTCATGGGTGAGCTAAAACCACATGACGCTCTAACCCACAGGACCACCAAATCCTACATATATCATGCACCCAGCAGAGCTAGGTGTTTTACCGTAATCCGAGGACATACGGTGGTGTGGGTGCCTCTGAGCTAATGAGATAATTTCGCTCACCATGAGGCGGGCCAAAACAACATGGGTTCGTGTCCTTGTTTAGTCGCAGTGTTGTTATTGATCAATACCACTTGTTCGTGGTTACAATAATATAAAATACTGCTTGTTGAGGCTAGTACACCAAACGGGGAGTAGAATTAAATTAGCTCAGAGGCACCCACACCACCGTATGTCCTCGGATCACGGTAAAACACCTAGCTCTGCTGTGTGCGTGATTCATGTAAGATTTGGTGGTCCTGTGGGTTAGAGCGTCATGTGGTTTTCGCTCACCATGAGGCTGGCCAAAACAACATGGGTTCAAGTCCTTGGCTAGTCGGTGTTGTTATTGTTATAGAAAGGGGTTTAGTTATAGGTAATACATATTTTAAGAAAAAGAGGATAAATAAGTATACAAGATATGATGTAGGGCGTAATGACAGTAGTTTGTTGGACTATGTATTGGTAGATAAAAGACTGTTGAGTAGACTTCAGGATGTACATGTTTATAGAGGGGCTACAGATATATCAGATCACTTTTTAGTTATAGCTACAGTGGGAGTAAAAGGTAGATGGGATACAAGGAAAATAGAATCAGTAAGTAAAAGAGAGGTGAAGGTTTATAAACTAAAAGAGGAGGCAGTTAGGGTAAGATATAAACAACTATTGGAGGATAGATGGGCTAGTGAGAGTGTAGGCAATGGGGTCGAAAATGTATGGGGTAGATTTAAAAATGTAGTGTTAGAGTGTTCAGCAGAAGTTTGTGGTTACAGGCGAGTGGGTGCGGGAGGGAAGAGGAGCGATTGGTGGAATGATGATGTAAAGAGAGTAGTAAGGAGAAAAAGTTAGCATATGAGAGGTTTTTACAAAGTAGAAGTGATGCAAGGAGGGAAGAGTATATGGAGAGAAAAAGAGAGGTTAAAAGAGTGGTGAAGCAATGTAAAAGAGAGCAGATGAGAGAGTGGGTGAGATGTTATCAGCAAATTTTGTTGAAAATAAGAAAAAGTTTTGGAATGAGATTAATAAGTTGAGGAAGCCTAGAGAACAAATGGATTTGACAGTTAAAAATAGGAGAGGAGAGTTATTAAATGGAGAGTTAGAGGTATCGGGAAGATGGAGAGAATATTTTGAGGATTTGTTAAATGTTGATGAAGACAGGGAAGCTGTGATTTCGTGTGTAGGGCAAGGAGGAATAACATCTTGTAGGAGTGTGGAAGAGCCAGTTGTGGGTGTAGGGAAGTTCGTGAGGCAGTGGGTAGAATGAAAGGGGTAAGGCAGCTGGGATTGATGGGATAAAGATAGAAATGTTAAAAGCAGGTGGGGATATAATTTTGGAGTGGTTGGTGCTATTATTTAATAAATGTATGGAAGAGGGTAAGGTACCTAGGGATTGGCAGAGAGCGTGTATTGTTCCTTTGTATAAAGGCAAATGGGACAAAAGAGAGTGCAAAAATTATAGGGGAATAAGTCTGTTGAGTGTACCTGGTAAAGTGTATGGTAGAGTTATTATTGAAAGAATTAAGAGTAAAACAGAAAGCAGGATAGCAGATGAACAAGGGGGCTTTAGGAAAGGTAGGGGGTGTGTAGACCAAGTGTTTACAGTGAAACATATAGGTGAACAGTATTTGGATAAGGGTAAAGATGTTTTTGTGGCATTTATGGATTTGGAAAAGGCGTATGATAGGGTAGATAGGGGGGCAATGTGGCAGATGTTGCAGGTGTATGGAATAGGAGGAAGGTTACTGAAAGCAGTGAAGAGTTTTTATGAGGATAGTGAGGCTCAGGTTAGAGTGTGTAGGAGGGAAGGGGACTATTTCCCAGTAAAAGTGGGCCTTAGACAAGGATGTGTGATGTCACCGTGGTTGTTCAATATATTTATAGATGGGGTTGTAAGAGAAGTGAATGCGAGGGTCTTGGCAAGAGGTGTTGGGCTAAAAGATAAAGAAGCAAATACAAAGTGGGAGTTGTCACAGTTGCTTTTTGCTGATGACACTGTGCTTTTGGGAGATTCTGAAGAGAAGCTGCAGAGGTTGGTGGATGAATTTGGTAGGGTGTGTAAAAGAAGAAAATTGAAAGTGAATATAGGAAAGAGTAAGGTGATGAGGATAACAAAAGAATAGGTGACGAAAGATTGGATATCAGATTGGAGGGAGAGAGTATGGAGGAGGTGAATGTATTCAGATATTTGGGAGTGGACATGTCGGCGGATGGGTCTATGAAGGATGAGGTGAATCATAGAATTGATGAGGGGAAAAGGGTGAGTGGAGCACTTCGGAGTCTGTGGAGACAAAGAACCTTGTCCATGGAAGTAAAGAGGGAATGTATGAGAGTATAGTTATACCAACGCTCTTATATGGGTGTGAAGCATGGGTGATGAATGTTGCAACGAGGAGAAGGCTGGAGGCAGTGGAGATGTCATGTCTGAGGTCAATGTGTGGTGTAATATAATGCAGAGAATTCGGAGTTTGGAAATTAGGAGGAGGTGCGGGATCACCAAAACGATTGTCCAGAGAGCTGAGGAGGGGTTGTTGAGGTGGTTTGGACATGTAGAGAGAATGGAACGAGACAGAGTGACTTCGAGAGTGTATAAATCTGTAGTGGAGGGAAGGCGGGGTAGGGGTCGGCCTAGGAAAGGTTGGAGGGAGGGTAAAGGAAGTTTTGTGTGCGAGGGGCTTGGACTTCCAGCAAGCATGTGTGAGCGTATTTGATAGGAGTGAATGGAGGCATATGGTTTTTAATACTTGACGTGCTGTTGGAGTGTGAGCAAAGTAACATTTATGAAGGGATTCAGGAAACCGGCAGGCCGGACTTGAGTTCTGGAGATGGGAAGTACAGTGCCGGCACTCTGAAGGAGGGGTGTTAATGTTGCAGTTTTATAACTGTAGTGTAAAGCACCCTTCTGGCAAGACAGTGATGGAGTGAATGATGATGAAAGTTTTTCTTTTTCGGCCACCCTGCCTTGGTGGGAATCGGCCGATGTGTTAAAAAAAAAAAAAAAAAAATATATATATATATATATATATATATATATATATATATATATATATATATATATATATATATATATATATATATATATATATATATAATATAATATAATATAATATAATTTACTACTAGGTAAACAACAGAAGCAGTGTGTGTAAAGGGAAGTAACTGCCAGAATTTTCTTTGGTACAGGTCTCATTGTGATTGGCAGTGACCTATTAGTCCTTTCTAATTCTTTTGACCTCTAGAGAGTTCACGCTGAACTTTTGAGTAATTGGTCGTTAAAGATTTACACATTATTATTATATTCCTTGGTAAGTGCCAAACCCGTAAGATTAATACACCGCCCGAGGAATGGGTAATGAGGTATGATCTGAGGAAGGGGATGGTAACTCTAATTCCTAGGATTAAGATTATTTTATCACAATTTTCACAACAGTAATATTCCCACCATCGTCTTGTTCCTATACATATCCCATTCCTCTCATGGTGATACGTCTAGTGTGGTGAATGGATTTTTCACGAAGTACCTGTACTACTCTTTCTTCTCTCCTGTCACTTCTGCCTTGATAAAATGTTACATGTTACTGCCCTCCTTCCTGTCGCTACTGTCATAATTCCGCGGACCTCAGGAGAACATTGTCGCAAATATGTACTTTGACAGATTCCTGACTGTTGGGACGCTCTCTCTTAAATACATCTTTTGTTGTTACCAGAACAGGTTGTACCTTGGATTTATTTCTTGATTTAGGAAACCCTGAGTCCTTACTTGCCCTCACGTGCCCCGTGGCCTGGTGGCTAAAGCTCTCAATTTACACGGCGAGGGTTCTGGTTCGATTTCCGGCGAGGGTAGAAACATTGGGCGTGTTTCTTTACACCGGTTGTTTATGTTCCCCTAATTTGCGCGAAATGCTCTGCATAACAAGTGACTTTCTATATAGTAGTATGTCATTGATGTCAGCTATGGTCTGTATATAAATAACAAAAAAGGCACAATACCGTGACTGGAACAATACACACACAACCCGCACATAGAAGAGATTAGCTTACGACGACGTTTCGGTTCGACTTGGACCGACTTGTGACTTTGTAAATGGTCCAAGTCGGACCGAAACGTCGTCGTAAGCTCCTCTCTTCTATGTGCGTGTTGTGTGTGTATAGGCCTGTATACCTTGTACTTGTAGAAATAAAGATATTATTATTATTATTCATTTGGACAAGCGTCATTTAAATATTCAGGCATTCCTTTATTTTTACGCTCTTAATTCGCAAGTTGTTATCCTCCCTCAGCTCATTCCTAATCTATACTACCATTGCCTTTTCCCACAGGAAGATACCCACAACATTCAGCTAACATCTGGTACATTTTTAGCTAAGTAAACATAAGCAGTTGGTTAAAAGAAACATGCCACTTTTTTTCCCTTTCCAAGATCGAACCCAAGTCCTTCGATTGTGAGCAGTTTGAAAACAAATGAATGGAAGCTTGAAGGCAGATACTTGCTTGATCTGGCTCCTGTTATTTGTGTAGATGTTTTCATTTCATACGGGTCTTTTAATGTATTTATTTATCGCCAGAGGTTCTCATTTCCCAGCCACCTATATTTGTTCTATCGTTGTGATCCGAGAAAATTATCCTTATCCCAGTACCCTAGACCCTCCCCATATCAGTGTACGCATATCAATGTGGAGGAGAATGTGTCAGCGCCACCGATGAGCCAGATTCCTAACTAACGGGGTGATTCACATGTTCACATGGATGTAGTATTTGTTCTTTTTCTTTTTACTTTTTGTTGTTGATCTTGCTCTAAGTTATCATTTATTTCACCTTCCACTGCATTCCTGAAAATGTAAGATGTTTTATTTTTAGTGGATACTTTTATTTGTTATAGTTTTTTTAAATTATAATCGCGTATATTTGGTTACCAGTAAGCATTTCATTATATTTCATTTAATGCAGTCTGTTTTGTCACCCCTTTTTTGGGGGGGTTTCAAATTTTATTTCGAAAAGTGTCTTTTTGGTAGCCAATACATTTCTTCTCGTAAAACAAAAGTTTGGCTTGAGTCAATAAACCATGGGTGTTTAGGGATGAGTTGACTTAATAGTTAGTGATACAGCTTATGTCTACATTCTTTCCCCATAAGTCTACTGGACAAGTGTACATTTTCATCTGTGACTCCTATACCAACTTACTGGTACTACTGTATAGCCCTGCTTACACTTGAATCTGCCAGGGATTGTCATAAGCTCTACTTACTCGAAGCTGGTGGCTTACACCAGCCTCGCCAGTGATAGTCCTTCTTTAGAAGTCGGGACCATCTTAGTCTTGAAGATCATCGTGAGAATTTGTTTCCATAACGAAGGACAATCATTAGATAAATGCCCCTCAGTACATCTTTTTCTTCCACATTTGTGTTTCTTATTAAAGTGTTCTTGGCTAATATATGTTTTTGTCTTTTCATAAAAGTGAAGTAAAAGACTCCGAATATTTATAGCGAGAAAGTCGACGTTGTCCTTTTACGTATCTTGGAAACTAATGTCCCAGTTTCTTCAATAAAAATGGCAAATTGCACCTATACAGCCCATAAGTTATTCAGTTTATATAACACTGATTTATCTAACACGGCATTTTCAGAAACGTAACTACCGTGTAATATGAGGGTCTACTGTAATATCTTTATTTCTACAAGTACATGTACAAGGTATACAGACCATAGCTGACATCAGTGACATACTACTATATAGAAAGCCCCTTGTTATGCTGAGCATTTCCCGCAAATTAGGTCAGTTTTGTCCCAGGGTGCGACCCACACCAGTCCACTAACACCCAGGTACCCATTTTACTGATGGGTGAACATAGACAACCGGTGGAAGGAAACGCACCCAATGTTTCAACCATCGCCGGGAATCGAACCCCGACAGAGGCCTTCCATTGGCTTACCGTTCCACCCCAGGGAACCACGGTACGGGCGGGAATTGAACTCGCGGCTAGTGAGTCGTAAAACTCCAGATCGGCACGTTAGCCGCTGGGCTAGCTGGCTGATCCCCGCCCCTACCGTGGTTTGTTTGCAATCGTGTCATTGCGATTTAGTGAGCCACCTCATGAAAATTAAAGATTTGCACAACTCTTGTAAAGCATGTGAACGTTAGCGTGAAAGTACATTGATACACACATGCTTAGTTAGGGTTGAGATCTAGACTAGGTTAAAAAATAATAATTACAAATTACTTTTGTGTTAAACATATGTGATTTTCAATCATAAGCTAGGATATCTTATTTTTATTATTCCGATATCATAACATATCACATAGGTTCATGTGTTGTTTATTTTTCTTAAAAAGAGGACTGTTAAGGACAATGCTGAATAAAATATCTGACTTAGTATTTTTATAAACGTCAAACTGAGAAATAAATGTAAATGAAATTAACGGCACTCTAAAATATTTAATGTCATTTAGCTTGTCAAAACATTAAGATACACACACAAAAACATGATAAGTAACATCAAATCTTAGTAGGAGTACCCACCTTGGTCATAGGAAGAGGGAGAGCTAATCTGACATATTTAGCATAGAATTGTTAGCATTATATTATCACTACCAGTAAATTTCTTCCTAATTGCAATAAGGACTGAACTGAGGAACCCTTCCTGGGTGAAGCCTGGATGCTGAGGGTGAGTTACTCCAGTGAATTTTAACTTGATCATCTCCCAGGCATTGTATGACCCGTAAATTATGTGACCCTTACGAGTCATGAAGGATAACCTTACAGGAAAAATTTAGATTTTGCCGCCGAAGCGGCAAAATCTTGCGTAACCGTCCATCCTGTAGACGGTTACGCAAGAGCATATGGATACACAAAAGGCCCACGTACTAGACCCCGAAAAAGTTAACAGAAATACATCAAGATATACAGTAGTATATTTAATTTATATTTCATCTGTTACAAACAAATTGAGGATATTTACCTATAATTTCTCGTATTTTATTTTTATTAATAAGATACCTTGACATATCAAATAGGTTATTTTATTGTCTACATTTTTCAACAAGGGAATAATCAAGCACATAGTGTTCAAGAGAGTAATTATTAAGTTGACTCTATACTTTGCATTTAGTGTTTGTACGTATACCAAACTCCCAGAATCCTAAACCTGGCTACTACAACATCAGTCAGTTTGTTTAAATTTCTAGTTTCTCCGTAAACACGTACTCACCTAGTTGTGGTTGCAGGGGTCGAGGCATAGCTCCTGGCCCCGCCTCTTCACTGGCCGCTACTGGGTCACTCTCCCTGCGCCATGATCTTTATCATACCTCTTCTTAAAGCTGTGTATGGAACCTGCCTCCACTACATCGCTTCCCAAGCTATTCCACTTCCCGACTACTCTGTGACTGAAGAAATACTTCCTAACATACCTGTGATTCATCTGAGTCTTCAACTTCCAACTGTGTCCCCTTGTTGCTGTGTCCCATCTTTGGAACATTCTGTCTCTGTCAACCTTGTCAATTCCTCTCAGTATTTTATATGTCGTTATCATGTCCCCCCTATCTCTCCTGTCCTCCAGTGTCGTCAGGTCGATTTCCCTTAACCTCTCCTCGTAGGACATACCCCTTAGCTCCGGGACTAGTCTTGTTGCAAACCTTTGCACTTTCTCCAGTTTCTTTACGTGCTTGGATAAATGTGGGTTCCAAACTGGTGCTGCATACTCCAGTATGGGCCTAACGTACACAGTGTACAGGGTCCTGAACGATTCTTTATTAAGATGTCGGAATGCTGTTCTTAGGTTTGCTAGGCGCCCGTATGCTGCAGCAGTTATTTGGTTGATGTGCGCCTCAGGAGATGTGCCTGGTGTTATACTCACCCCAAGATCTTTTTCCTTGATTGAAGTTTGTAGTCTCTGGCCCCCTAGACTGTACTCCGTCTGCGGTCTTCTTTGCCCTTCCCCAATCTTCATGACTTTGCACTTGGTTGGGTTGAATTCCAGGAGCCAATTGCTGGACCAGGCTTGCAGCCTGTCCAGATCCCTTTGTAGTTCTGCCTGGTCCTCTTCCGATTGAATTCTTCTCATCAACTTCACATCATCTGCAAACAGGGACACTTCGGAGTCTATTCCTTCCGTCATGTCGTTCACAAACACCAGAAACAGCACCGGTCCTAGGACTGACCCCTGTGGAACCCCACTCGTCACCGGCGCCCACTCTGACACCTCGCCACGGACCATGACTCGCTGCTGTCTTCCTGACAGGTATTCCCTGATCCATTGTAGTGCCTTCCCTGTTACCCCTGCCTGGTCCTCCAGCTTCTGCACTAATCTCTTGTGTGGGACTGTGTCAAACGCCTTCTTACAGTCCAAGAATATGCAATCTACCCACCCCTCTCTCTCTTGTCTTACTGCTGTCACCCTGTCATAGAACGTGTGTGTGTGTGTGTGTGTTAGTTACCATTTTGCCTAGCGATTAGACACTAGGCCTGTTGTATGTATGTGTGTGTGTGTGTGTGTAACGAAACACTTCGAAATGTTTCGGCCCCGCCGGGAATTGAACCCGGGCCCTCCGTGCGTGAAGCAACTGAGCTAGCCACCATGCCATCGGGGCGTCCTGTGTGTGTGTGTGTGTGTGTGTGTGTGTGTGTGTGTGTGTGTGTTAGTTAGTTAGTTACCATTTTGTCCTAGGCACATGCCGATTAGACACTAGGCATGTTGTATGTATGTATGTATGTGTGTGTGTGTGTGTGTGTGTGTGTGTGTGTGTGTGTAACGAAACACTTCGAAATGTTTCGGCCCCGCCGGGAATTGAACCCGGGCCCTCCGTGCGTGAAGCAAGAGCGCTGTGTGTGTGTGCGTGCTTGTGTGTGTGTGTATATGTTTGTATGCTCGTGTGCGTGTGTCTGTGCGTGCGCCCTTGTGTGTGTGCGAGCGCGCGCGCGTGGGTATATGACCCACTTAATATTTGTATTTATAACTCATTAAAATTGTGACCGGGTGTGGACGTGCCAGTGGCTCATTACTTTGTAATTTGTTCATGATTGTAACCATGTATAGGAGCGTAGATGGTTCATTACCTTTGTAACTTGGTCATGATTGTGACCAGATCTACCTGGAGTTCATTACCTTTGTAACTAGTTCAGCTATCATAACTTTGGGGGCCAGTCCCTGGACCCATTATGTACCTGAAGTATACCTGGAGAGGGTTCCGGGGGGTCAACGCCCCCGCGGCCCTGTCTGTGATCAGGCCTCATGGTGGATCAGGGCCTGATCAACCAGGCTGTTACTGTTGGCCGCACGCAAACCGACGTACGAACCACAGCCTGGCTGGTCAGATACCGACTTTAGGTGCCTGTCCAGTGCCTGCCTGAAGACAGCCAGGGATCTATTGGTAATCCCCCTTATGTATGCTGGGAGGCAGTTGAACAGTCTTGGGCCCCTGACACTTATTATGTTGTCTTTTATCGTGCTACTGGCACCTCTAATCTTTTGACTACCGCCCACAGGATGGGTATGGGGTGCATAATAAAGATATCAAACTAAACTCCGTAAACGTGGTTATCTACGTTCATGTTATAATGATGAGTTATAGATCCACTCAAGCTTCTAAAAGTATTCCTGTAACATTCACATTCATTAGTATTTAATTCTCTAGTAATATTTTATCTAATGTTGGAAAATCATACTAAAGTTTCAATCAACTTATTTAATTTGGCTAATTTATAAGCTTTATCATTTAAAAGCAATATAATGTGTGAGGAAGTTCATTAGATATGTCATTATTCGTTTAACTTAAGGAGTAATTTATAATGTCATGTTATTGGTTAGAAGAAAACGATATACTATTGGGCAGTTCCTCTTAGCCACTTCCTCTAGGATGGAGTCTCCTCCCAATCTGACTGAGAGAAATTCTGATAGATAGTTATACAAATGGAGTAAATAGGAGTCAGTCGACTCCTTCAAAAACTTGGCTCCTAGTCCCTCACCATGTAAGTAGACGCTGAATAACTCAGAAGGTTTTAGGTTGATTGGGGAGAAGGCTCGTCGTGGGTAGATGGTGATGCCGTGGCAAGTTGTGCTGTTGAGGTCCTTGGGGATGGTAAGCTGTTCAGGACATAGTTGGCGCAGGTGGGTGGTGAAGAGACTCGGACCAATGGTGGTGCGTGTGTGGGGATTGAAAACACTCGGTATGGCATCCACAATTTCCTGGGGGTTACCACAAGTTCAAATTGAGTCCAATATTTCATTTGTGTAACAGAAAGAAAAGGGAAGATAAAATTCTTCTGCTAAATCGACTAAAAAACTAGGGAAACATAAGTTGACCTTTTTTGTGTAAACCTGGTTAAAATTAACCCTTAACCGAATATGGACCTTGACTTACACTAAACTCTGACCTTTCATGAGATGTGATCTCATCATGGATCACCAACGAATATGATCCCTGAACTCAGCACGCTCCTCAAGCCTAGAATTATCTAAGTTCTTCTAATTTAGGCATAACTTTTAAAATGCTCTGACTCTCCGTCCAGAATATCCCATAACCAGACAAGATTCGTAAGTTAAGTATATGACCTCTGGCCCAAAATATATGACGAAATATGATCCTTGACAAAATTTACTTATCGTCTGTGACACAGCATGGTTTCTAATACAACCTGACCCCCAGACCCAACATGTCTAAGGCGCAATATGACCCGTGACGTATCATGAACATTTGACATTATCCCACCTGGATGAAGTGGTGTCGTGGGGAAAAGCTCAAGACGTCGTTGTTGACGGATTCGGCATTTTGCCAACCTAGGTAAGGTTGGAAGTCAGGAAGAGGTCGCAAGGTCCAGATGTCGAGGTCAAGGTATGTCCCGCCATATCGTCTTAAGAGCTCCACACGGGCTGCGTCGCTAACAAACACAGGTGCATAATCTGCAACAACGTTAAGATACATAAACGATGTCCATATAATATATATATATATATATATATATATATATATATATATATATATATATATATATATATATATATAGTGTGTGTGTGTCGTGCCGAATAGGTAAAACTGGTCAATTAGCAAGAACTCGTTTAAAATTAAGTCCTTTCTAAAATTTTCTCTTATACGTTTAATTAAAGATAAAAAAAAATTCATTTATATTAATGTAAAGATTAATAATTTTGTACCTCTTTAAGGGGGATCCTTGTCGCGGTAAAGAGGCTATCAGTCTGAGGAATTGGACCTCTTGGTCTTCTTCCTCAGACCGAACCTAATTACCCCCCAATCCCCCCTACCCTTTCCCATCTTCCCCATCCTCCCTTTTCCCTTTCCTCCTCCTCCCTCCCTTATTTCCTTCCCATTTTTACCCTGGGAGCTTCTCTCCACAGGCATTCTAGTTCCTAGGTAGGGGATAGGGTACTGTGGTCCAATCCCATTATGTTGAGGTTCTTGGCGGTGGTGAAGTTTGCCGTGGAATCTGGATCGCCTGGGGATGTCCCGATCCCTCTCCGGTCTCCCGGGGTGTGGCCTTGGGTATCTTTCGGGCGACGGGTGTATCTCTGAAGGCCACCTTTCGGATTCCGGTGGTGGTGGCCAAAGGCGGTATGCTTTGTGGCGGATATCCGGCCGCCCTCTCTTTTGTCCACCGAGGTGGCTCAGTGGATGTGAGGTTGCTATCCCGGATTGCTGGTTTACTGGCATGAAGGGTAGAGTATGGCACGGGTTCCATGCAGCATCTGCACTACTTGCGGTGTTGAGGTCCTCTTGGGCGCGGAGGGGAATTTACGCCCCTTTCATTCCTCCTAGGAGCTATTCCTCCACGTTCCACCCTTTTTTTATTCTTTTTATTTTCTTTTCTTCTTTCTTTTTTTTTCTTAAAAACAAAAAGAAAGAAGTAACCTAACCATGGATGCCCTAATCCGTGAACCTACCGCCGGGCCCCTTTTTGATACCGCACCTAGTTCTGACCCTACCTCGTTAATGGACAACCCTTCGGACAACTCTAATACCCCTG
>WNWK01014445.1:0-51268 GCA_009830355.1 Cherax destructor | reverse complement strand
TTATTACGCACGCTTAGGCATTGCTGTCGTGGTTTAAGGTTGCTGCTACCATCACCCCCAAGTCCTTCTCGCACTCTGTATGGCTAAGTTCTACGTTATTTAACTTATAAGTGCTTGGGTTATGGACACCTTCGAGCTTAAGAACTTTGCATTTATCTACATTGAACTGCATCTGCCATTTTTCTGACCAGGAATTGAGTTTGTCTAAATCCTCCTGTAGTTCACTGACATCTACGTCTGAATCGATTATCCTACCTATCTTCGTGTCATCAGGAATTTGCTCATATCACTAGAAATTCCCTCGTCAAGGTCATTTATATATATTATAAACAACAACGGGCCCAAAACCGATCCCTGAGGAACGCCACTTGTTACAGATCCCCACCCGATTTAACCCCATTTATGCACACCCTCTGCTTCCTATTGGTGAGCCATGACTCGATCCATGACAACACTTTTCCCCAATGCCATGAGCAGCCACTTTCTTAACAGTCTCTGATGTGGTACTCTATCAAAAGCCTTACTAAAATCCAAATAAACAATATCGAATTCCTTATCATTATCAACTGCCTCAAAAGCCTTACTGAAAAAAGTTAATAAATTAGTTAGCAGGAACGGCCCCTGGTGAATCCATGCTGAGTATCATTAATCAAATTATGCCTATCGAGATGACTTCTTATGTTATCCGCTATAATCGACTCTAGTAATTTGCCTACAATTGATGTTAGACTTATTGGGCGGTAATTTGATGGTAACGACTTGTCCCCTGCTTTAAAAATAGGAATTACATTAGCCATCTTCCACGTATCCGGCACTACACCTGTTTGAAGAGATAGGTTAAAAATGTTAGTTAAGGGTTCACAGAGTTCAATTTTGCATTCCTTAAGAACCCTTGAAAAAAAGCTCATGAAAAAAAGCTTATGTGTTTATTTTTCCATTGTGTCGGTATTTTATACCATTTATTTCCCCTTTTGCCTGTTCACTCTGTCACATCTGTATAGGTTGTAGCCAGGGATCCATATTTCATTGTCCAAGTGATCCTTTATGTGGGTCTCTGTGAAAGCCGCAAACATTGCATTTGACTCTGTAAGCAGTCCACGGATGTAAGGTATCTTGTTGTTTGTTGCTGGCTTTAGACCCTGTATATTTGAAAAAGATGAATGTAGTTGGATTGGTGGTATTGGTGGTAAGGAGGGGGTCTTTTTTTCCTGGCACTAATATCTGTTGTTCTGGAGTGGAGGCCATTGACTGTGGTTCCACTCCAGAAATGATTGCAGTCTCCCTACATATTTCAGAGATATTGGCCTCCTGTAGCCGCTCCATTATTCTTTGCCTTCGCCTGTATAGGGAGCGCCTCTTTCTTTCTAGTTTGCATCTTCTCCTCCTTTTCCTTAAGGGAATTTGCCTTGAGCAAACCTCAAGTACCACAGAGTTAATTTGTTCTAGACATAGGTTGGGATCCGTGATGCTTAGGCAATCTTCCCAGTTTATATCATTTAGGACTTGGTTTACTTGGTCCCACCTTATGTTTTTGTTATTGAAGTTGAATTTGGAGAAAGCTCCTCGCGGCTGATCACATTTTGTTGATCTGGGGCTTCCGCATGCATGTCTGGACCTCTATTATGTTGTGATCTGAGTATATTGTTTTTGATATGATGACATTTCGTATCAGATCATCATTGTTGGTGAAGATGAGGTCCAGCGTATTCTCTAATCTTGTGGGCTCTACTATTTGTTGGTTTAAGGTGAACTTGGTGCAGAGATTTAAAAGTTCATGCATGTGTGAATTTTCATCTGAGCTGCCTCCTGGTGTTATCTCTGCTACCACATTGTTTGCAATGTTCCTCCATTTTAGGTGCCTGAGGTTGAAATCCCCCAGTAGCAAGATGTTGGGGGCAGACTTTGCAAAAGTCTTTGACAAGTGTGACCATGGTGTGATAGTACATAAAATGCGTGATAAAGGAATAACAGGAAAAGTTGGTAGATGGATCTATAATTTTCTAACAAGTAGAACACAAAGAGTAGTAGTCAACAGAGTGAAGTCTGAGGCGGCTATGGTGAAAAGCTCTGTTCCACAAGGCACAGTACTCGCTCCCATCTTGTTCCTCATCCTTATATCGGACATAGACAGTGATATTAGCCACAGTGCAGTGTCTTCCTTTGCAGATGACACCCGAATCTGCATGACAGTGTCCTCCATTGAAGACACTGCAAGACTCCAAGCAGACATCAACCAAATCTTTAAATGGGCTGCAGAAAACAATATGAAGTACAATGATGAGAAATTTCAATTACTTCGAAATGGAAAACGTGAGGAAATTAAAATTTCATTGGAGTATAAAACAAATTCCAACCACACAATACAGCGAAAAACTAATGTCAAAGACCTGGGAGTGATCATGTCAGAGGATCTCACCTTCAAGGACCATAACACTGTAGCAATCACATCTGCTAGAAAAATGACAGGATAGATAATGAAAACCTTCAAAACCAGGGATACCAAGCCCATAATGACACTCTTCAGGTCGCTTGTTCTATCTAGGCTGGAATATTGCTGCACACTAACTGCACCTTCCAAGGCAGGTGAAATTGCTGACCTAGAAAATGTGCAGAGAACCTTCACAGCACGCATAACTGCGATAAACCACCTCAATTACTGGGAACACTTGAAGTTCCTAAACCTGTACTCCCTAGAGCGTAGGCAGGAGAGATACATTATTATATACACTTGGAAAATCCTAGAGGGATTAGTACCAAACTTGCACACGAAAATCACTCCTTACGAAAGCAATAGACTCGGCAGACGATGCAACATCTCCCCAATGAAAAGCAGGGGTGCCACTAGCACGGTAAGAGACAACACAGTAAGTGTCAGGGGCCCAAGACTGTTCACCTGCCTCCCAGCATACATAAGGGGATTACCAATAGACCCCTGGCTGTCTTCAAGCAGGCACTGGACAGGCACCTAAAGTCGGTGCCTGACCAGCCAGGCTGTGATTCGTACGTCGGTTTGCGCCTGATTGATCAGGCCCTGATCCACCATGAGGCCTGGTTACTGACCGGTCCGCGGGGGCGTTGACCCCCAAAAACCTCTCCAGGTATATATATATATATATATATATATATATATATATATATATATATATATATATATATATATATATATATAGGTCGTGCCGATTAGGTAAAACTTGCGATTTTGCCTTAAATAGCAACAATCTTGCAATATAAGACAAGCGAAAATTTGTGTATGCAATAATTTCGCAAAAATCATTCTTAACCTAACGAAAAAAATAAATTTCATTGTGTTTGTTTATTATTAAATTATTGTAAACGTATCTAAAATATATTTAGTTGGGTTAGGCTAAAATAAATTGCGCTTGTTATAATAAGATTAGGTAAGCTTTCCCACTTTTTTTTCAAAATTAAATTTTTTTAAATCAACATAAATGAAAAAATATGTCTTTAAACGTATAAAAGAAAATTTTAGAAAGGACTTAATTTTAGATGAGTTACTACTAATTGACCAGTTTTACCTATTAGCACGACATATATATATATATATATATATATATATATATATATATATATATATATATATATATATATATATACAAACATTGTGTCTACGTCCACAGCAGGACTCGAACGTGCAAACTCTGTATCAGAATCCACAGTACTTTACCACGGAGCCAGACCCCAGTATAAGTATGGGCGAATAACTTTGAAAACAGACTGAAACATGGTAACAAATTTTAACAAATCAAAACATCACTTGATTAATATCTATGTAAAGTGAAACATGATAAAACTATATGTAGATTGAAACGTGACTTGATAAAGCTCTACCTAGAGTGAAAGATGACTTGATAAAGCTCTACCTAGAGTGAAAGATGACTTGATTAAGGTCTACGTATAGTAAAACATGACTTAATAAAGCTCTACATAGAGTTAAACATTGTAAAGCTCTACGTAAAATGCAACATGACTTGATAAAGCTCTATACCACGAGTATACCTGGAGAGGGTTCCGGGGGTCAACACCCCCGCGGCCCAGTCTGAGACCAGGCCTCATGGTGGATCAGGGCCTGATCAACCAGGCTGTTACTGTTCACCGCACGCAAACCGACGTACGAACCAAAGCCCTGCTGGTCAGGTACTGACTTTAGATGCCTGTCTAGTGCCTGCTTAAAGGCAGCCAGGGGTTTATTGGTAATCCCCCTTATATATGCTGGGAGGCAGTTGAACAGTCTTGGGCCCCTGACGCTTATTGTGTTGTCTCCTATCGTGATAGTGGCACCCCTGCTTTTCATTGGGGGGGATGTTGCATCGTCTGCCGAGTCTTTTGCTTTCATAGGGGGTGATTTTCGTGATCAAGTTTGGTACTAATCCCTCTAGGATTTTCCAAGTGTATACGATCATGTATCTCTCCCGCCTGCGTTCTAGGGAGTACAGGTTTAGGAACTTCAAGCGTTCCCAGTAATTGAGGTGGTTTATCGCAGTTATGTGTGCCGTGAAGGTTCTCTGTACATTTTCTTGGTCAGCAATTTCACCCGCCTTGAAAGGTGCAGTTAGTGTGCAGCAATATTCCAATCTATATAGAACAAGCTACCTGAAGAGTGTCATCATCGGCTTGGCATCCCTTGTTTTGAAGGTTCTCATTATCCATCCTGTCATTTTTCTAGCAGATATGATTGATACAATGTTATGGTCCTTGAAGGTGAGATCTTCCTACATGATCACTCTCAGGTCTTTTACATTAGTTTTTCGCTCTATTGTGTGGTTGGAATTTGTTTTATACTCCGATGAGAATTTAATTTCTTCACGTTTTCCGTATCTGAGTAATTGAAATTTCTCATCATTGAACTTCATATTGTTTTCTGCAGCCCATTTAAAGATTTGGTTTATGTCTGCTTGGAGTCTTGCAGTGTCTTCAACGGTGGACACTGTCATACAGATTCGGGTGTCATCTGCAAAGGAAGACACGGCACTGTGGCTTATATCCCTGTCTATGTCTGATATAAGGATGAGGAACAGGATGGGAGCGAGTACTGTGCCTTGTGGAACAGAGCTTTTCACCGTAGCCGTTGACTACTACTCTTTGTGTTCTACCTGTTAGGAAATTATAGATCCATCTACCAACTTTTCCTGTTATTCCTTTATCATGCATTTTGTGTGCAATTACACCATGGTCACACTTGTCAAAGGCTTTTGCAAAGTCTGTGTATATAACATCTGCATTTCGTTTGTCTTCTAGAGCATCCAGGACCTTGTCATAGTGGTCCAGTAGCTGGGACAGACAGGAGCGACCTGCTCTAAATCCATGCAACTCTGGGTTGTGTTTAGATGTGTGGCGATCTTGCTTCTTAGAACCCTTTCAAAGATTTTTATGAGATGGGACGTTAGTGCTATCGGTCTGTAGTTCTTTGTTAAAATGAAACATGACTTAATAAAGATATACATTGACTGAAACATGACTTGATAAAGCGATACATGACTAGAAAATAAACTTCTGCACAACAATATATGACTTGATAAGGCGCTACACAGAATGATAAATTACATTATGAAGATCCACACAAAGCGACAGATGATTTGATAAAGCTTTACGCAGACAAGACATCACATGATGAAGCTCTACGCAGCAAGATACGACTTAATACAGCTCTGCGCAGCAAGACATGACGTGATAAAGCTCTGCACAACAAAACCTGACTTTATATAGATCTACACATCATGACATGACTTGACAAAGCTCTACACTGCAAGACATGATAATTTAATGATCTACACAGACAAGACATCACATGATAAAGCTATACACAGCAAGAAATGAAATTATAAAGCTCTACACAGCAAGACATGACTTGATAAAGCTCTACACACCAAGACATGACTTGATAAAGCGCTACACAGAATGAAACTTAGCTTAATAAAACTCCACATTGAGCGATAGATGACTCAATAAACCTCTATCCAGAGCGAAACTTGACTTTATCTCTGTATACATATGTATACAGAGATAAAGCTCTACATAAAATGATAAAAAAAACTTGATAAAGCTCTACATAGAATGATAAATATCTTTGACAAGCTATGTGATAAGAGCAGCTTGCCTATAATATCCTCTTTCATATTATGGGTACGGTAGACTGCTGGTAATTAACTTGGCATTATCGTAAAAGTATTGGATGGTGTTAATTTAGGTGTCATGTAATATCAGGTGGTGTGGGTCCTAATTATATGATGATTGGCTCAATGATTTATTAAGAATGTCCTAATTATTCATTGAGAGAGTAAATGATTCAATGGCTGCTTGAGTACATGTTAATGAAGCACTCATCAGCGGGTCAAGGGTTTAATAGTTCGTTAAAATGTTTAATGAACCATTGAGCCAGTCAGTGGTTTAATGACTTGTCAGGAATATATATATATATATATATATATATATATATATATATATATATATATATATATATATATATATATATATATATATATACACAGGTAGTAGGTTGGTAGACAGCAACCAACCAGGGAGGTACTACCGTCCTATCAAATGAGTGTGAAACAGAAGCCTGAAATTGTTTTGCATGATGATAGGATTGCTGGTGACTTTTTCTATCTGAAAAACATGCAAGGTTGCAGGTACGTCTTGCTACTTCTACTTACACTTAGGTCACACATGCATGTACAAGCATATATATACACTAACTCCTCTGGGTTTTCTTCTGTTTTCTTCCTAGTTCTTGTTCTTGTTTATTTCTGCTTATGTCCATGGGAAAATGGAACAGAATTTCTTCCTCCGTAAGCTATGCGTGTCCTCGGAGGCGACCAAATGCCGGGAGCAATGGGCTAGTAACCCCTTCTCCTGTATAAATTATTAAAAAGAAGGAAAAAAAGAACTTTATAAAATAGAGATGTTTGAATGTGCGTGGATGTAGTGTGGATGACAAGAAAGAAGTGATTGCAAAGGTAATGAATGAAAATAAGTTGAATGTAATGGCCCTAAGCGAAACAAAGCTGAAGGGGGTAGGTGAGTTTCAGTGGGGAGAAATAAATGGGATTAAGTCAAGAGTATCTGAGAGAGTTAGAGCTAAGGAAGGGGTAGCAGTAATGTTGAAGGATCAGTTATGGAGAGAGAAAAGGGAATATAAATGTATAAGTTCAAGGATTATGTGGATTAAAATAAGGGTCGGATGTGAAATGTGGGTTATAATAAGTGTGTATGCACCTGGAGAAAAGAGGAGTGTAGAGGAGAGAGAGAGAGAGGGAGAGAGAGGTTTTGGTAGATGTTAAGCAAGTGTGTAGGAGCGTTTCAGCCAAGTGAGAGAGTAATCGTGGTAGGGGACCTAAATGCTAAAGTAGGAGAAGCGTTTAGAGAGGGTGTGGTAGGTAAGTTTGGGGTGCCAGGTGTAAATGATAATGGGGAGCATTTGATTGAACTTTGTATAGAAAGAGGTTTGGTTATAGGTAACACATATTTTAAGAAAAAGAGGATAAATAATTAAAAATAAGTATGCAAGATATGATATAGGGCGTAATGATAGAAGCTTGTTGGACTACATATTGGTAGATAAAAGACTGTTGAGTAGACTTCAGGATGTACATGTTTATAGAGGGGCCACAGATATATCAGATCACTTTTTAGTTATAGCTACAGTGAGAGTAAAAGGTAGATGGGATACAAGGAAAATGGAAGCAGCAAGTAAGAGGGAGGAGAAGGTTTTTAACTAAAGGAGGATGCAGTTAGGGTAAAATATAAACAACTGTTAGAGGACAGATGGGCTAGAGTTAGTATAGGCAATTGGGTAGATGTATGGGGTAAGTTTAAGAATATAGTGTTAGAGTGATCAGCAGAAGTTTGTGGTTATAGGAAAGTGGGTGTGGGAGGGAAGAAGAGCGATTGGTAGTAGAAGTGATGCAAGGAGGGAGGAGTATATGGAGAGAAAAAGAGAGGTTAAGAGAGTGGTGAAGCAATGTAAAAAGAGAGCAAATGAGAGAGTGGGTGAGATTTTATCAATAAATTTTGTTGAACATAAGAAAAAGTTTTGGAGTGACATTAATAAGTTGAGAAAGCCTAGAAAACGAATGGATATGTTAGTTAAAAATTGGAGAGGAGAGTTATTAAACAGAGAGTTAAAGGGATTGGGAAGATGGAGGGAATATTTTGAGGAATTGTTAAATGTTGAGGAAGATAGGGAAGCTGTGATTTCGTGTATAGGGCAAGGAGGAATAACATCTTGTAGGAGTGAGGAAGAACCAGTTGTGAGTGTGGGGGAAGTTCGTGAGGCAGTGGGTAGAATGAAAGGGGGTAAAGCAGCTGGGATTGATGGGATAAAGATAGAAATGTTAAAAGCAGGTGGGGATATAGTTTTGGAGTGGTTAGTGTTTTATTTAATAAATGAATGAAAGAGGGTAAGGTACCTAGGGACTTGCAGAGAGCATGCATAGTTCCTTTGCATAAAGGCAAAGGGGACAAAAGAGAGTGTAAAAATTATAGGGGAATAAGTCTGTTGAGTATACCTGGTAAAGTGTATGGTAGAGTTATTATTGAAAGAATTAGGAGTAAGACGGAGAACAGGACAGCAGATGTTTCACTGTGTTTACAGTGAAACACATAGGTGAACAGTATTTGGATAAGGGTAAAGAGGTTTTTGTGGCATTTATGGATTTGGAAAAGGCGTATGATAGGGTGGATATGGGGGCAATATGGCAGATGTTGCAAATGTATGGAATAGGAGGTAGGTTATTGAAAGCAGTGAAGAGTTTTTACGAGGATAATGAAGCTCAGGTTAGAGTATGTAGGCGAGAGGGAATTATTACCCAGTAAAAGTAGGTCTTAGACAAGGGCGTGTGATGTCACCATGGTTGTTCAATATATTTATAGATGGAGATGTAAGAGAAGTGAATGCTCGGGTGTTGGCAAGAGGTGTGGGGTTAAAAGATAAAGAATCTAACACAAAGTGGGAGTTGTCACAGTTGCTGTTTGCTGATGACACTGTGCTTTTGGGGGATTCTGAAGAGGTTGGTGGATGAGTTTGGTAGGGTGTGTAAAAGAAGAAAATTAAAAGTGAATATAGAAAAGAGTAAGGTGATGAGGATTACAAAAAAATAAGGTGACGAAAGACTGGATATCAAATTGGAGGGAGAGAGTATGGAGGAGGTGAATGTGTTCAGATATTTGAGAGTGGATGTGTCAGCAGATGGGTCTATGAAAGATGATGTAAATCATAGAATTGACGAGGGGAAAAAGGCGCGTGGTGCACTGAGGAGTTTGTGGAGACAAAGAACTTTGTCCATGAAAGCAAAGAGGGGAATGTATGAGAGTATAGTTATACCAACACTCTTGTATGGGTGTGAGGCATGGAGATGTCATGTCTGAGGGCAATGTGTGTCTACCTACCTGGAGTCTACCTGGAGAGAATTCCAGGGGTCAACGCCCCCGCGGCCCGGTCTGTGACCAGGCCTCTTGTTGGACCAGAGCCTGATCAACCAGGCTGTTACTGCTGGCCGCACGCAGTCCAACGTACGAACCACAGCCCGGCTGATCAGGTACCGACTTGAGGTGCCTGTCCAGCGCCTGCTTGAAGACAGCCAGGGGCTTGTTGGTAATCCCCCTGATGTATGCTGGGAGGCAGTTGAACAATCTTGGGCCCCTCACACTTATTGTGTTGTCCCTCAACGTGCTAGTGGCACCCCTGCTCTTCATTGGGGGAATGTTACATCGCCTGCCGAGTCTTTTGCTTTCGTACGGAGTGATTTTTGTGTGCAAGTTTGGTACTAAGCCCTCGAGAATTTTCCATGTGTATATAATAATGTATCTCTCCCGCCTGCGTTCTAGAGAGTACAGGTTTAGGAACTTCAAGCGTTCCCAGTAGTTGAGGTGGTTTATCGCACTTATGCGTGCGGTGAAGGTTCTCTGCACATTTTCAAGGTCAGCAATTTCACCTGCCTTGAAAGGTGCAGTTAGTGTGCAGCAATATTCCAGCCTAGATAGAACAAGCGATCTGTAAAGTGTCAACATGGGCTTGGCATCCCTGGTTTTGAAGGTTCTCATTATCCATCCTGTCATTTTTCGAGCAGATGCAATTGTTACATTGTTATGGTCCTTGAAGGTGAGATCCTCTGACATGATCACTCCCAGGTCTTTGACATTAGTTTTTCTCTATTGTGTGGTTGGAATTAGTTTTGTACTCCGATGAGATTTTAATTTCTTCACGTTTTCCGTATCTGAGTAATTGAAATTTCTCATCATTGAACTTCATATTGTTTTCTGCAGCCCATTTAAAGATTTGGTTTATGTCTGCTTGGAGTCTTGCAGTGTCTTCAACGGTGGACACTGTCATACAGATTCGGGTGTCATCTGCAAAGGAAGACACAGCACTGTGGCTTATATCCCTGTCAATGTCTGATATGAGGATGAGGAATAGGATGGGAGCAAGTACTGTGCCTTGTGGAACAGAGCTTTTCACAGTAGCTGCCTCAGACTTTACTCTGTTGACTACTACTCTTTGTGTTCTACGTGTTAGGAAATTATAAATCCATCTACCAACTTTTCCTGTTATTCCTTTATCACGCATTTTGTGTGCTATTACACCATGGTCACACTTGTCAAAGGCTTTTGCAAAATCTGTGTATATAACATCTGCATTCTGTTTATCTTCCAGAGCATCCAGGACCTTGTCGTAGTGGTCCAGTAGTTGGGACAGACAGGAGCGGCCTGCTCTAAACCCATGCTTTCCTGGGTTGTGCAATTGATGGGTATCAAGATGGGTGGCGATCTTGCTTCTTAGAACCCTTTCAAAGATTTTTATGATATGGGACGTTAGCGCAATTGGTCTGTAGTTCTTTGCTATTGCTTTACTGCCCCTTTGTGGAGTGGGGCTATGTCTGTTGTTTTTAGTAGCTGGGACGATCCCAGTGTCCATGCTCCCTCTCCATAGGATGTTAAAAGCATGTGATAGGGCTTTTGCAGTTCTTGATGAACACGGAGTTCCATGAGTCTGGGCCTGGAGCGGAGTGCATGGGCATGTCATTTATTGCCTTTTCAAAGTCATTTGGCGTAGTGATGATGTCAGAAAGGCATGCGTCTGTCAAGTTCTGTGGCACTCTCATGAAAAATCATTTAGGTTTTCGATTTTCAGTCTGGTTAGTGGCTCGCTAAAGACTGAGTCATACTGGATTTAAGTAACTCACCATTTCCTTGCTGTCATCTGTGTAGGACCCATCCGGTTTAAGTAGGGCCCAATACTGGTTGTTGTTCTCGACTTTGATTTTGCATAGGAAAAGAAATACTTAGGGTTTCTTTCAATTTCATTTATGGCTCTTAGTTCTTCCCGTGTCTCTTGATTCCTATAAGATTCCTTTAGTTTTAATTCGATGTTTGCTATTTCTCTGACTAGTGTCTCCCTACGTATTTCAGAGATATTGGCCTCCTGGTGTTATTATAATGCAGAGAATCCGTAGTTTGGAGATTAGGAGGAGGTGTGGGATTACCAAAACTATTATCCAGAGAGCTGACGTATCCAGACACGTAGAGAGAATGGAACGAAATATAATGACTTCGAGAGTGTATAGATCTGTAGTGGAGGGAAGGCGGGGTAGGGGTCGGCCTAGGAAAGGTTGGAGGGAGGGGTAAGATAAGATAAGATAAGATAAGATTTCTTCGGATTTTTAACCCCGGAAGGTTAGCCACCCAGGATAACCCAAGAAAGTCAGTGTGTCATCGAGGACTGTCTGTCTTATTTCCATTGGGGTCCTTAATCTTGTCCCCCAGGATGCGACCCACACCAGTCGACTAACAACCCAGTTACCTATTTGCTGCTAGGTGAACATGACAACAGGTGTAAGGAAACACGTCGAAATGTTTCCACCCGCCGGGAATCGAACCCGGGCCCTCCGTGTGTGAAGCGAGAGCTCTAGCCACCAGACTACCGGGCCACTGGGTTTTGTGTGCGAGGGGCTTGGACTTCCAGCAAGCGTGCGTGAGCGTGTTAGATAAGAGCAAATGGAGACAAATGGTTTTTAGGACTTGACGTGCTGTTGGAGTGTGAGCAAGGTAACATTTATGAAGGGATTCAGGGAAATCGGCTGCCCGGACTTGATTCCTGGAGATGGGAAGTTCAGTGCACACTATTTACATATCTCACAAACAGTGAGGGGACCAAGAGCTGAACATTGATGAACATGGTAAAGGTAAATTTGCTTATTCATATAGTTTTCTTTCAATGTGACTCGATGCCTTTTTTTCTCTGGAACTTAATAATCTTATAAATGTAGTTTCAGTTGCTCCAAATTATTTCTGCAAATCTGTCTTATCTCAAAGGCCTTCCTGCAGTTGTGGAAAATGCATTCTGTCCATCCATCTCTTTCTTAACTGATCTTTATGAGCCTTCTGAAAGCCATTATTTGTTTTATGTGACATTATATGAGACTTTTGAAACCTGTTGATGCTCTATGATGACGTTTGTACTCTCCATGTTCTTCTAGAGTCTCATTGTATTGTCTTTTACAAAACTTTGTTTTTGATACTGGTCAGGACTTCCTGTGCAATTTTTTTTTCTGTCTTCTTTCTTCCAAACTGTGATTGTCATTGTTCTCGTCTCCTGTGTTTAGTTGTAGAAATAAAGAAGTGGCTTGATTGACTCTTCATTTCCTTCATTCCTGAGGGAATGCTCCTTGACTCATTATTCCTTCAGGAGGAATAAAGAATAAGCTAGTTCCATCAGCTGGTAAACGCATTTTCTTGTCTCCTAAACTCTCATGGACACGACCATCGACTACACCACATTTCAACTAGTCTTTGTTTACTTGATCTCGTCGACCCGGGCCCATAACATTACCAAGAATGAAGAGTGAAAAGAGTAGCTGACAAGGTAACAGAAAAATACACAAATAACAGAAAACTGGACGAGGAGTCAAATATCGTGTATTATACTGCGTTTGGGGTATGTGAGCTACCAGGCTTGATACGAAGAACGCAAGGGGTATTTCTATTTCTCTAGCTCATGAGCCGTTCACCAGCGTCTACCCAAGAAAAGAGGACATTATCATATATCATAGAGGCTTCACGATACCAGTGAACGGCACAACCCAAAGAAAAAAGATTTGATCAGCTGACTACGCTGCACATCACAGTGATGGCCATAAAAATACTAGCGCCATTCAGACACTTGGTATATATATGAAGCGGTAGGAAAGACACTTGTCAGTAACCTCCAGATATTCTCCAACCTCTAGATATTCACTCCAACTGTGCCTACATGAGGTGAGTAAAGACATTCAATCGCTGTAAATACCTACAAGAATCGCTTCTCGACTATCCCCGAAGGGGTACCGAAGTAGGTTGCCTGTTTCTTTTTTTCCGTCCACCAACTTTTCGATTTTATTTTGCTCATAACTCGAAAATGCCTCATCCAATCAGCTTCAATTTTTCAACACGTATGTACAGTAGGGGGGTGCCCAAAATGCGACGACAAAGTAGAGTAAAATTCCAGCGTGTTGGTGCAGATTGGACGATTTTATGTGTAAAATGGTGTGAAGTTTGGATTCCCGTTAAATTTCGTAAAATAAATTTTAGTTTACCCCTTCTGAACGGTTTTAATATTTAATGGCTGATACATCTTAATTAAAACCAGGATATTACCCATTAAGTTTTGTTTACGTGCACTGGAATCAGTGCCATAACTGGAGAACGACTCGTATGATTGACTTATAATTTTCACCATTGATGTGATTTCTGAAACACAAGGCTCACGCTGCTAGTGGGTGTCATAAGTCCCAATTTTGCAATATTGAATAATATTCATTTTTCCTTCAATAACTAATGGATACTTTTTTTTCTCATTGGCTTCAAAATATTCTTAAAAGTTCTTTTCGATATAAGGATGATAATCTATAAATTTATTCCGAATAGTTGGAAATTTACAACTTTAGTGAAACAATCACAAATTTAGAATTGTTGGAATCAGATTCGATTACTGGCTTTGAACGTTTGTTATTAGCGAGAATGGGTGTTCGTTGCTCGATCGCTAGCGCACTCAGCTCACACACTGAGGTCCGGAGTTCGAATCCCCGGTACGGCTGGATAACATTAGGACGTGTTTCCATGACATCTGCTGTCCTGGGTGTTAGTGGACTGGTGTGGGTCGCATCCTGGGACAAAACTGACCTAATTTGCCCGAAACGCTCTGCATAACAAGCGGCTTTCTATATAGTTGTATGTCATTGATGTCAGCTATGGTCTGTATACCTTGTACATGTACTTGTAGAAATAAAGATATTATTATTATATTATTATTATTATTAAAACACAGCATAAATTTCCATTTTACAGAGGTACAAAATAGCGATACTACTGGAGATGGAACAAAAGGGGATGATGCCTCAGGAAATAGTGTTGACACATTACCAGTGAAAACTGGTGGAAGCACTGATGTTTTGTTCAGGGGCGGTACGTAGTGGGGAAAATGCACAAGCAGCGAACGCAGCTACAAAAAATCCTAGCAAACAAAATTCAAATCTATGAAATTTCTATGCAGTCATGACATATCTAGTAAAACAGGTGGGGCATGCACCCCGAAATGTGTCACTTGTCACTCCATGAAAGAAAATGCTACAACGTATACTGCCAGGCACATCATCTAAAGGGGACAAGAAGACACAGACCAGCCAGACTATGGGAACCAAAAGAGGGGAGCCATATCCTCTCCAGAGAAGGTTTTCTTAGGGCCAGGAAGGAAAAAAGACTGGCAAGAAATGACTGTAATCTTACACAAACTGAAAACACTTCTCGAGCAGATGCACAGTTATTGGCCTCCACTCCAGAACAACAGATATTAGAGCCAGAAAATAATTTTTATTTATTAACACATAGGCCGTTTCCCATCAAGGCAGGGTGGCCCGAAAAAGAAAAACTTTCATCATCATTCACTCCATCACTGTCTTGCCAGAGGCGTGCTTTACACTGCAGTTATAAAACTGCAACATTAACACCCCTCCTTCAGAGTGCAGACACTGTACTTCCCATCTCCAGGACTCAAGTCCGGCCTGCCGGTTTCCCTGAATCTCTTCATAAATGTTACCTTGCTCACACTCCAACAGCACGTCAAGTCCTAAAAACCATTTGTCTCCATTCACTCCTATCAAATACGCTCACACATGCTTGCTGGAAGTCCAAGCCCCTCGCACACAAAACTTCCTTTACCCCCTCCCTCTAACCTTTCCTAGGCCGATCCCTACCCCGCCTTCCCTCCACTACAGATTTATACATTCTCGAAGTCATTCTATTTTGTTCCATCCTCTCTACATGTCCGAACCACCTCAACAACCCTTCCTCAGCTCTCTGAATAATAGTTTTAGTAATCCTGAACCTCCTCCTAATTTCCAAACTACGTATTCTCTGCATTATATTCACATCACACATTGCCCTCAGACATGACATCTCCACTGCCTCCAGCCTTCTCCTTGTTGCAACATTCACAACCCAGGCCTTACACCCATACAAGAGTGTTGGCAAAACTATATTCTAATACATTCCCCTCTTTGATTTCATGGATAAAGTTCTTTGTCTCCACAGACTCCTCAGTGCACCACTCACCTTTTTCCCCTCATCAATTCTATGATTTACCTCATCTTTCATAGACCCATCTGCTGACATGTCCACTCCCAAATATCTGAATACATTCACCTCCTCCATACTCTCTCCCTCCAATCTGATATCCAATCTTCCGTTATCTAATTTTTTTATCCTCATCACCTTACTCTTTCCTATATTTACTTTTAATTTCCTTCTTTTACATGCCCTACCAAACTCATCCACCAACCTCTGCAGCTTCTCTTCAGAATCTCCCAAAAGCAAAGTGTCATCAGCAAAGATCAACTGTGACAACTCCCACCTTGTGTTAGATTCTTTATCTTTTAACCCCACACCTCTTGCCAACACCCGTGCATTCACTTCTCTTACAACCCCGTCTATAAATATATTGAACAAACAAACCCCCCTAAATTCCCTCAATATAAAAACATTTGTCTTTGCAAACACACAGGGTCTAAAACCGTCAACAAACAACAAAATTCCTTACATCAAGGGACTGCTCACGGAGTCAAATGCAATGTTTGCAGCATTCACAGAGACCCCACATGAAGGATCATTTTGACAACGAAATATGGATCCCAGGTTATAATCTATTCACATGCGACAGACTAAACAGGCAACAATGGGGAGGTGGCCTGTACGTCACATAGTCGCTCATTTGCTCAGAACTACTAAACACTTCAAATTATGTAGTTGATGTTTCGGCGGTAAAGAGTGAAAACCAAAACGCTTGTATACAAGACTCCCGATGAAACTTCCCAGCAATTCAGGGAGCAGCTTTTGAAATTTGACCACTGTCTGAAAAATCTCCCAAACATCTTGCTACTGGGAGATTTCAACTTGAGACACCTAAAATGGAGGAGCGTAGCAAATAATATTTTAGCAGAGATCACCGCAGAAGGCAGCTCGGATGAAAATTCACACACACACGAACTATTAAAATCTCTGCACCAAATTCACCTTAAACCAGCAAATATTAGATCCTATAAGACTAGAAAATACACTGGACCTCATCTTCACTAACAACGATGATCTGATACGTAATATAATATAACCGTATTAAAGACAATACACTCAGATCACAACATAATAGAGGTACAGACATGTATGCACAGGGCTCCTGACCAGCAAAATGTGATTAGTCATGAGGGTGTCTTCACAAAATTTAACTTCAATAACAAAAACATACAATGGGAACAAGTCAACCATGTCCTAAATGAAACAAGCTGAGAAGATATCCTAAACAACACTGATCCCAACCTTTGAATAGAAAAAATAAACTCTGTTGTTCTTGAGATCTACTCAAGGCACATTCCATTAAGAAAAAGAAAGAGAAGATGTAAACTAGAAAGAGACAGACGGTCCCTATACAGACGAAGACAAAAAGTCACAGAGCTGCTGAGAGGGGCCAATATATCAGAAATACGAAGGGAGGCACTGGTCAATGAAATTGCAAATATCTAACTTAAGCTGAAGGAATCTTACAGGATACAAGAATCGCAGAATGAACTAAAAGCCATAAAGGAAATTGAAAAAAAATACTTCTTCTCTTATTCTAAATCTAAGGGAAAAACAAGATCCAGTATTGGGCCCCTTCTTAGGAGAGATGGGATAGTCAAGAAATGAGTGAGATACTAAAGTCCCAATACGACTCAGTGTTCAGCGAGCCGTTACCCAGACTAAGGGTCGACAATCTAAATGAATTCTTTGTGAACGAGACCCAAAATCTGGTCATCTCATAAATCTTGGATATTATTCTAACACCACAATACTTTGAAATGGCAATAAATGACATGTCCATGCACTCTGCCCCAGGCCCAGACTCATGGAACTCCGTGTTCATCAAGAACTGCAAGAAGCCCCTGTCACCTGCCTTCAGCATTCTTTGGAGAGGAAGCATGGACACAGGGGTCATCCCACACTCACTAAAAACAACAGACATAGCCCCCACTCTACAAATGTTGCAGTAAAGCAAAGAACTACAAACCGATAGCACTAACATCCCATATCATAAAAATCTTTGAAAGGGTTCTAAGAAGGAAGATAGCCAACCACCTAGATACCCATCAATTACACAACCCAGGGCAACACGGGTTTAGAGTAGGTCGCTCCTGCCTGTCCCAGCTACTGGACCACTATGACAAGGGCCTGGATGCTGAAGAGGATAAACAAAATACAGATGTAGTATACACTGACTTTGCAAAAGCTTTTGACAAGTGTGACCATGGTGTAATAGCGCACAAAATGCGTGATAAAGGAATAACAGGAAAAGTTGGTAGAGTAATAGTAAACAGAGTAAAGTCTGAGGCAGCTACGGTGAAACGCTCTGTTCCACAAGGCACAGTACTCGCTCCCATTATATTTCTCATCCTTATACCTGACATAGACAAAGATGTAAGCCATAGCTCTGTGCCTTCCTTTGCGGATGATACCCGGATTGCCATGGCAGTGACCTCCGTCGAAGACACCGCAAGACTCCAAGTGGACTTCAACAAAATCTTCAAATGGGCCACTCAAAACAATATGAAGTTCATTGAAGATAAATTTCAATTACTCAG
Source organism: Cherax destructor (assembly GCA_009830355.1). NCBI lineage: Eukaryota > Metazoa > Arthropoda > Malacostraca > Decapoda > Parastacidae > Cherax > Cherax destructor. Next base: position 33,113 of record WNWK01014445.1, on the reverse strand, counting down.
ATATGGAAAACTTGAGGAAATTAAAACTGTATCAGGGTATACAACAAATTCTAACCATACAATAGAGCGAAAAAGTAATGCGAAGGACTTGAGAGTAATATTGTCAGAGGATCTCGCCTTCAAAGACCACAACAATGTATCTGCCGCATTTGCTAGGAAAATGATAGGATGGATAATGAGAACCTTCAAAACTAGGGACGCCAAGCCCATGAGGATTATCTTCAAATCGATTGTTCTCTCTAGGCTGGAATACTGCTGTACACTAACAACCCCCTTCAAGGCAGGCGAAATTTCTGATTTGGAGAGTGTACAAAGAACTTTCACGGCATACATAAGTACGAAAAACACCTAAATTACTGAGAACAGTTGAAGGTCCTTGATTTGTATTCCCTGGAACGCAGGTGAGAGAGATACATGATAATATACACTTTGAAAATCCTAGAGGGATTAGTACCAAACTTGCACACGAAAATCACTCCCTATGAAAGCAAAAGACTCGGCAGTAGATGCAACATTCCTCCAGTGAAAAGCAGGGGCGCCACGAGTACACTGAGAGACAACACAATAAGTGTCCGGGGCCCAAGACTGTTCAACTGCCTCCCAACATAAATAAGATGAATTACCAATAGACCCCTGACTGTTTTCAAGAAGGCGCTGGACAGACACCTAAAGTCAGTATCTGACCAGCCGGGCTGTGGTTCGTACATCAGTTTGTATGCGGCCAGCAGTAACAGCCTGGTTGATGAGACCCTGATCCACCACGAGGCCTGGTCTCAGACTCAGCCGCGGGGGCGTTGACCCTAAAACCCTCTCCAGGTATACTCCATGTATGCCTTTTCCAGTTTGCTCGTATTAAACTTTATTACATTTTTTTTATAGAATCTTGAAGACACAGCCATCGTCATTTCTGGGGAGAGATATTTAATCAGATTCTTCTTTTTACCTTATCAGGATTTTAAATGCAACTTTGATTTTAAAATTCTTAAGTAGAGAAGGTATATAAAGGTTTTCATGTTAAGGGAGAACCAATATATTTTTTGTTGAATATGGTTGTTCGTCCGTCTTTGAATTGTTAAATGTATTTCTTAGTAATTTTAAAGGATTTATCAGTTAAGTATTTTGGATATTTTAGATCATTAGCTATTTCATAAATCTTCAAGAGTTCTTCATGTTTGAACTCTGGGCTGCAAATATCCAGTGCTCGCTAATACATGGATGATAATACACAAAGTTTAACTCTTCATGATGTGAAGAAATCATAATTTCCCTTAATAATTAAGACATCTAAAAAATACAATGAGTTATTTTGTTCAAACACAACAGTGAAATTTATGGAATGACATAGCCTATTTAATTCAGCAAGGAAGTGGTTTATATCTATATTCTTAGTCATTAGGCATAAAACATAATCAACGTATGTGTACCACTTAGCTCTATTGGGAAGGATTTTGTTAAGCAATTTTATTTCAAAATATTCCAAGTACAAATTGCTAAGGACAGGTGAGAGAGGATTTCCCATTACCATACCAAACTTCTGAGTATAAAACTCTGTCCTTAAACACAATCTTTGCATCAAGAGTATAAAGTTTAATAAGCTCAAGATTGTATGTACTGGCAATGGTAAATCAAAACTAATAATATTGTAATTATTAAATTAGTTATGATGTTGAGCATTGATTTAGCTGATTAATTAAGCACTATGACTGATTTATATAATTACAACATGGTTTCTACCTATCTGGAGTTTACCTAGAGGGTATTCTAGGGATCAACGCCCCTGCGCCCTGGTTCCCGGTGGATCAGGGACTGATCAACTAGCCTGTTACTGTTGGCCGCACATAGTCCAATGTGCGAACCACAGCCTGGCTGATCCTACACTGACTTTAGGTATCTGTCCAGTTCCCTCTTATGTTGGGAGTCTGTTGAAGTCTTTGCCCCTGGACACTTATTGTGTTTTCTCTTAGTGTACTAATGGCGCCCATACTTTTCATTGGGGGTATGTTGCATCGCCTGCCAAGTCTTTTGCTTTCGTAGGGAGAGATTTCTGTGTGCAGATTATGGATCAGTCCATCTAGGATTTTCCAGGTGTAGATTATGATGTCTCTCTCTCGCCTGCGCTCCAGTGAGTACAAGTTAAGTACTTCAAAGTGTTCCCTGTAGTTAAGGTGTTTGACTGAACTTATATGTTCAGTAAAGGTTCTCTGTACATTCTCTAGATCTGCGATTTCACCTGCCATGAATGGAGATGTTAATGTACAGTAATATTCCAGCCTAGAAAGAACAAGTGATTTAAAAAGGATCATTACTGAATGTTCTCATTATCTATTCTATCGTTTTCCTCGCAAATGTGATATTGGTACTGTTGTGTTTCTTTCTAGGCTGGAATACTGCTGTACACTAAAGACTCCCTTCAAGACAGGCGAAATTGCTGACCTGGAGAGTGTACAAAGAACTTTCACGGCACACATAAATACGATGAAGCACCTAAATTCCTAAATTCCCTGGAATGAAGACTAGAAAGATACATGATAATATACACTTGGAAAATCCTAGAATGATTAGTACCAAACTTGCACACGAAAATCATTCCCTATGAATGCAAAAGACTCGGCAGGAGATGCAACATTCCCACAATGAAAAGCAGGGGTGCCACGAGTACACTGAGAGACAACACAATAAGTGTCCGGGGCCGACGACTGTTCAACTTCCTCCCAGCATACATAAGGGGGATTACCAATAGACCCCTGGCTGTCTTCAAGAAGGCACTGGACAGGCACCTAAAGTCAGTACTTGACCAGCCAGGCTGCAGTTCGCACGTCAGTTTACGTGCTGCCAGCAGTAACAGCCTGGTTGATCAGACCCTTATTTACCACGAGGCCTGGTCTCAGACCGGGCCGAGGTGCTATGACCCCCGAAACCCTCTCCAGGAAGTGAGATCATCAGACATTACCACTCTCAGGTCCTTCACATTACTTTTCCGCTCTATTATGTGATTAGAGTTTGTACTATACTGAGTCCTAGCTATTATTTCCTCCAATTTTCCATAATGGAGTAGTTGGAATTTGTCTTCATTGAACATCATACTGTTGTCCGTTGCCCATTGGAAAACTTGGTTTATATCTTCTTGGAGATTTGCCGTGTCCTCAATGGATGACACTCTCATGCAGATCATAGTATCGTCTGCAATGGATGATACGGTGCTATGGTTTATATCTCTCTCTGTCTGATATGAGGATGAGGAACAGGATAGGGGGAAGTACTGTTCCTTATGGAACAGAGCTCTTCACTATGGCAGCTTCCGATTTAACTCTGTTTACCACTATTCTTTTGTTCGATTGGTTAGAAAGTTGAAAATCCATCTGCCCACTTTGCCAGTTATCCCTTTGGCACGCATTTTGTGTGCTATTACACAATGATCGTACTTGTTATTACAACCTCAGGTTCAATGGCCTGTTAACCTGAGTGTAAAGGAAGCTTGGAGCAAAGAAACACAGTAGAAGATGTAATGAAATTGTATTTCCTTCAAAATTTAGTTAGATTAATTCCAAACTTTTGTCTTTTCCTTCACCAAGTAATTGTGATTATATAAGACTTTTGTCTTTTCCTTCACCAAGTATAACAAAGTGCTATTTACACATATGTACACTATATACAAAGGAGTAGTGTTTAGTGCACGCCACAGTTGTCTAGGCTAAGCAGCAGCCAAAAGACAGACAACTTTCCACAACCAGCTCTATGCAGGAATTCCAATGACAAACCGCGAGTGGTAACCACGTCACCTTTGTCATTGTTAAACTCGCATTTTAATTGGCTGAACCGAGTCGTTGATTTGATGATGGGGCCCTCATCACCAAACCCTTAACGAAGGTTCGCTGGTTGGAGGAGCCTATGTGGAGTTGATTTAACTCTGATAGTTACATATTCTTTGCATGCAAACTTGTCAGAAGTTCAAAATATTTTTTATATCCTACATCTGCGTTCTGTTTGTTTTCCATTACATCCAAGACCATATCATAGTGGTCCAGTAGTTGCGAGAGGCAGGAGTGACCTGCTTTGAACTCATGTTGCCCTGGATTGTGCAATTTTTGGGAGTCCAAGTGGTTTGCAATCCTTCTTCTTTGAACTCTTTCAAAGATTTTTATGATGTGGGACGTTAGAGCTATTGGTCTATAGTTCTTAGCTATTTCTTTGCTGCCATCTTTATGGAGTGGAGCTATATCCGTTGTTTTTAGTGACTGTGGAATCTCACTTGTGTCTATGCTTCTTGTTCTCTATAGCATACTTAGGGCCTGTGAGAGGGTTTTCTTGCAGTTCTTAATGAACACAGGGTTCCACGAGTCTGAGCCTGGGGCTGAGTGCCATGAGAATGTTGGCACAGGTTTCTCAAAGTCTAGTGGAGTTACGGTTATGTCAGAAATTTGGCATACATTGACAGGGTTTTGAGGTTCATACTTGAAAAAAATTATTTGGATTGTCGATCTTCAACTGATAGTGGCTCGCTAAACACAGTTGTCATCTGTCATCTATGTAAGTTCCATCTTGTCTGAGCAGGGGCTTTGTTTTTAGTCATATAAAAAAGAAATATTTCGAATTTCTTTCAATTTTACTAATTGCTTTTAGCTCCTCTTGTCTCTCCTGAATCCTGTATGAGTCCCTTACCTTATGCTCAATATTTTCCACTTCCCTGGTTAGCGCTTCCTTCCGTGTTTCAGATAATCTAGCATTCTTGAGGAGCTCAGTGATTCATCGCCTTCTCCTGTAGAGGGAGCGTCTCTCTCTCTCTAGTTTACTTTTCCTCTTCTTTTTTCTTAGTGGAATATGCCTTGAACATACTTCAGCCAGTTGATCTTTTCAAGGCACTGGTTAGGGTCCATATTATTTAAAACATCTTTCCAACATGTTTCATTTAGAATATGGTTTACCTGCTCCCAGTTGATGCTCTTGTTGTTGATGCTGAATTTGGTTAGTTTTGATGTCAGTTCTTTGTTTACGAACGTTCTCATTGATGGTTTATTAACTTTCCCATTTGAAGAAGTCGGTAGTTACGATTTACCAGTGCCAGTACATACAGTTATTGAGCTAATTAAACTTTGTATGAGCCCATTCCTTTCTAGATGCTCCACCACTACTGCTCATGATGATCTTCTCTATGACTTTACATACTATACATGTCACTTGTCTCTAGTTTAATGCCTATCTGTCTTCTTTCTTAAAAATCGGGACTACCTTTACTATCTTCCACACCTCAGGCAGTAGCACTCCTTCGATAGATTTATTGAAGATTGTTGTTATTGTCACACACAGTGCATCTGTTCACTCTCTCAGGACTCAAGAAGATATATTATTTGGGCACATTGCCTTCGAGATATATTAGTTCATATAGCAGTTTCTTCACCTCCTCGGTTGTGTGCAGTGTGTCCAACACTTGCTGGTGTACCCTACTGCCTCAATTTGCTGGAAGCGTCTCTGTCTTCACTGCGAATATTTCCCTGTACTGAACTCTTCACATATTTGTTTCCTTCCTTCCTAATTACTTTGTCCTTTTGATACGAGGTCCAGCTTTGCTTGTTCCTCTCCTCTCTCTCTCTGGTAGTGTCCCTAACATGTTGGTGCATGAAGTTTTCCCCACCGCCTCTAGCATTCTAGTCCTCCACGTCTCTGGTTCCACATGTGGCTCCAGGTTTTCCTAGTCAATTTCTTTGTGGTTGAAATTCTCTATGACATGTAACTTTGCCCTGCTTATGTGGGCCCTTTTGGCAACCTCAGTGTGTCCACCATCGCTCTGGTGCTCTAATCATACTCTAGTCGTTGTCTCCTGCAGTTCGATGACGGGTTGTACATCAATGCTACCATCGCTTTTGAATCCCGGTACTCCTGTGTAGTCGCCTGCTTCCCCTCTGCCCAGTCCTCCCATCTTTTGTGTTACTTTTATAATTTGTTATTAGTGTATCATTTGTCAAAGGAACTTGTCGATATACACTTGTCCTCTGTGTGTGTGTGTGTGTGTGTTAGTTCTTTGTCCTGGCATGTCGTTTGACACTAGGCCTGTTGTAGTATGTGTGTGTGAAACACTGAATGTTCCCCGTCGGAATAGAACCCGGGCCCTCCGTCGTAGCATGGCTTTCCACTGGCCACCGGGTGTGTGTGTGTGTGTGTGTGTGTTGTGTGTCTCACTAGTTTGGTTGCAGGGTCATCATGCTCCTGGCCGCTCTTCACTGGCCTACTGGTCACTCTCCCTGCCATGAGCTTTATCATCCTCTTCTTAAAGCTATTATGGAACCTGCCTCCACTACATCGCTTCCCTAACTATTTCACTTTCCGACCACTCTGTGACTGAAGAAATACTCCTAACATCCCTGTGATTCATCTGAGTCTTCAACTTCCAACTGTGACCCCTTGTTGCTGTGTCCCATCTCTGGAACATTCTGTATCTGTCAACCTTGTCAATTCCTCTCAGTATCTTATATGTCGTTATCATGTCCCTCCCTATCTCTCCTGTCCTCCAGTGTCGTCAGGTCGATTTCCCTTAACCTCTCCTCGTAGGACATACCCCTTAGCTCAGGGACTAGTCTTGTTGCAAACCTTTGCACTTTATCTGGCTTCTTTACGTGCTTGGCTAGATGTGGGTTCCAAACTGGTGCTGCATACTCAGTATGGGCCTAACGTACACAGTGTACAGGGTCCTGAACGATTCTTTATTAAGATGTCGGAATGCTGTTCTTAGGTTTGCTAGGCGCCCATATGCTGCAGCAGTTATTTGGTTGATGTGCGCCTCAGGAGATGTACCTGGTGTTATACTCACCCCAAGATCTTTTTCCTTGATTGAGGTTTGTAGTCTCTGGCCCCCTAGACTGTACTCCGTCTGCGGCCTTCTTTGCCCTTCCCCAATCTTCATGACTTTGCACTTGGTGGGGGTTGAACTCCAGGAGCCAATTGCTGGACCAGGCTTGCAGCCTGTCCAGATCCCTTTGTAGTTCTGCTTTGTCCTCATCCGATTTAATTCTTCTCATCAACTTCACATCATCTGCAAACAGAGACACTTCGGAGTCTATTCCTTCCGTCATGTCGTTCACAAATACCAGAAACAGCACCTGTCCAGGACTGACCCCTGTGGAACCCTACTCGTCACTGGCGCCCACTCTGACACCTCGCCACGTACCATGACTCGCTCTGTCTTCCTGACAGGTATTCCCTGATCCATTCTAGTGCCTTCCTGTTACCCTGCCTGGTCCTCCACTTTGACTAATATCTTGTGTGGAACTGTGCAAACGCCTTCTTACAGTCCAAGAATATGCAATCTACCCACCCTCTCTCTCTTTTTCTTACTGCTGTCACCCTGTCGTAGAACTCCAGTAGGTTTGTGACACAGGATTTCCCTCCCTGAAACCGTGTTGGCCGTCGTTGATAATCTCATTCTTTCTAGGTGATCCACCACTCTTCTCCTAATAATCTTCTCCATGACCTTGCATACTATACATGTCAGTGACACTGGTCTGTAGTTTAGTGCTACGTTCCTGTCTCCTTTTTTAAAAATTGGATCTGCATTTGCTGTTTTCCATACCTAAGGTAGTCGCCCTGTTTCGATAGATGTGTTGAAGATTATTGATAGGGGTACACATAGCTCCTCTGCTCCCTCTCTCAGGACCCATGGAGAGATATTATCCGGCCCCATCGCCTTTGAGGTATCTAGCTCGCTGAGCAGACTCTTCACTTCCTCTTCAGTTGTATGTATTGTGTCCAACACCTGATGGTGTACCCCACCTCTCCGCCTTTCTGGAGGCCCTTCAATCTTCTGTGTGTTAGTTACAATTTTGTCCTAGGCAGTGTGTGTGTGTGTGTGTGTACTCACCTATTTCTAATTACAGGGGTCGATTCATAGCTCCTGGCCCCACCTCTTCACTGATTGCTACTAGGTCCTCTCTCCCCTGCTCCATGAGCTTCATCAAACCTCGTCTTAAAACTATGTATGGTTCCTGCCTCCACTACGTCACTTTCTAGGCTATTCCACTTCCTGACAACTCTATGACTGAAGAAATAATTCCTAACATCCCTTTGACTCATAGGAGTCTTCAACTTTCAACTGTGACCCCTTGTTTCGGTGTCCACTCTCTGGAACATCTTGTCTCTGTCCACCTTATCTATTCCTCGCAGTATTTTATATGTCGTTATCATGTCTTCCCTAACCCTCCTGTCCTCTAGTGTCGTCAGGCCGATTTCCTTAACCTTCTTCGTAGGACAATCCCCTTAGCTCTGGGACTAGTCTTGTTGCAAACCTTGCACTTTCTCTAATTTCTTGACGTGCTTGACCAGGTGTGGGTTCCAAACTGGTGCTGCATACTCCAGTATGGGCCTGACGTATATGGTGTACAGAGTCTTGAACGATTCCTTAGTGAGGTATTGGAACGCTATTCTTAGGTTTGCCAGCCGCCCGTATGCTGCAGCAGTTATCTGATTGATGTGTCCTCAGGAGATGTGCTCGGTATTATACTCACCCCAAGATCTTTTCCTTGAGTGAGGTTTGCAGTCTTTGGCCACCTAGATTATACTCTGTCTGCGGTCTTCTTTGCCCTTCACCGATCTTCATGACTTTACATTTGGCAGGGTTAAATTCAAGGAGCCAGTTACTGGACCAGGCTTGTAGCCTGTCCAGGTCTCTTTGTAGTCCTGCCTGATCCTCAACTGATTTAATTCTTCTCATTAACTTCACATCATCTGCACACAGGGACACTTCTGAGTCTATCCCTTCCGTTATGTCATTCACATATACCAAAAACAGAACAGGTCCTAGGACTGACCCTTGTGGAACCACCTGTCACAGGTGCCCACTCTGACACCTCGTCACTACCATGACTCGTTGTTGCCTCCCTGTCAGATATTCTCTGATCCATTGCAGTGCCTTTCCTGTTATGTGTGCCTGATCCTCTAGCTTTTGCATTAATCTCTTGTGAGGAACTGTGTCGAACGCCTCCTTGCAGTCCAAGAAAATGCAGTCTATCCACCTCTTTCTCTCGTGTCTTACTTCTGATTCCTTGTCATAAAACTCCAGTAGGTTTGTGACACAGGATTTTCCTTCCTTGAAACCGTGCTGGTTGTCGTTTATAAGCTTGTGTCTTTCTAGGTGCTCCACCACTCTCCTCCTGGTGATCTTCTCCATGACTTTGTATACTATACACGTCAGTGACACAAGTCTGTAGTTTAATGCCTCATGTCTGTCTCCTTTCTTAAAAATTGGGACTACATTTGCCATCTTCCACACCTCAGGTAGTTGCCCAGTTTCAATGGATGTGTTGAAGATTTTTGTTAGGGGCACACTAAACATCTCTGCTCCCTCTCTAAGGACCCACTTAGAAATGTTGTCAGGTCCCACCGCTTTTGAGGTATCGAGTTCACGTAACAGCTTCTTCACCTCCTCCTCGGTTGTGTGTATTTCATCCAGCACTTGTTGGTATACCTCCCTATTCTGAATTCCTGGAGTCCTTCCTGTCTCCTTTGTAAATACTTCTTTAAATCTCATGTTGAGCTCCTCACATACCTCTTGGTCGTTTCTTGTGAACTCCCCACCTTCCTTCCTCAGCCTGATTACCTGGTCCTTGACTGTTGTTTTCTCCTGATGTGGCTGTACAACAGCTTTGGGTCAGACTTGACTTTTGATACTATATCATTTTCGTATTGTCGCTGAGCCTCCCTTCTTACCTGTGCATATTCGTTTCTGGTTCTTCGACTAATCTCTTTATTTTCCTGGGTCCTTTGTCTTCTGTACTTTTTCCATTCTCCAGTGCACTTAGTTTTTGCCTCCCTACACCTCTGGGTGAACAAAGGACTCGTTCTGATCTTCCCATTACTTCTGTTTCCCTTGGGGACAAACCTCTCCTCTGCCTTTGCATTTGGTTGTCACATATTCTATCATTTCTTTTACTGTTTTTCCTGCCAATTCTCTTTCCCACTGAACGTCTTGTAGGAAGTTTCTCATGCCTGTGTAGTCCCCCTTTTTGTAGTTTCGTTTCTTCCTTCCTATTCCTGCTCCCCTCTCCACTTGTAGCTCAACTATATAATCAAAACACAGAACCAAATGATCACTAGCTCCAAGGGGCCTTTCATACGTGATATCCTCGATGTGTGTGTGTGTGTGTATTTACCATCTCTTAATTATTGAACACTGTGTCTCTTTCTTGAACACTATGGTCTCTTAATTGAACACTATGGTCTCTTAATTGAACACTATGTATCTTTCTTTAACATTATTCTCTTGATTAATTATCAACTTATTGATATATGATATATCACTATGCATTATTAATATTAAGTAATATACCAAATAATTAAAGCCAATATCATAAATTAGCTTGTAAGAGATGAAATATAGATTGTACATTAATATCTAGATTCAGTCCTGTTAACCTTTTTGGGCCTAGTTCCTAGACCTTTCACATATCCTTGTTCTCTTGCACTGCCTTCCACACGGTAGAAATGAGGAAATAACCAACGCATCAGAGGGAAAATCTAATTAAATGTATTCTCTATTTTGCTCTCTCTCCCACACTCAGGATGTTGGCGTTCTCCTGGTTCTTGGTGATGGCCGTGTTGACGGCCCTGGTGGGGACATCCTCGGGAAAGGTCTATGGAAAGTGCGAGTTGGCTAGGGTGCTGGAGCAGCAATTCCGCTTGCCAAGACATGTCATTAAAAACTGTACGGATTCCCAAGTTCAGTTTTTTTTTCATTTCATTATGTATATGCAGACATGTGCAGACACACCCACACTGACTCACTCACACATACATGCAGACACACACAAAAATATGTCATGCCTAATAAACCGACCCTAAGACCCTCCGTATTGCAGTGGCTCTGCGCCTTGCTGCCCCAAATCACACGGAATATACGTGTATTTGCGGCGATGCGCAAGCCGACCAATATGGTCTACATGGTCTAAACTGTTCCAAAACCAAGGGCTGGCATGCAAGACACAATGAAGTCAACGACATCATAAAGAGAACCCTTGCTACAGCTGGATGCCCAGCCGAGAGAGAGCCCCGATCACTAGCAGCCAACAATACCCACAATCCAGCAAACCGCCCCGACGGGATCACCATCTATCCTTGGAAGAATGGCAAGCTCTTAGCATGGGACTATACCTGTGTGTCGACACTGGCTGAAACCTACATCCATCACAGTGTCGGGCGACAGGGAGGAGCTGCTGACCACAGGGAGGAGTACAAGATCAGCAAGTACAGGGACATAAGCCAATAGTATCAATTTGTCCCAGTGGGATCATAGACCTTGAGAGCATGGGGAAAAAATGCAACACATTTCCTTAAAGAACTGGGTTCCAGACTCATCGACACCACCAGGGACCCAAGGGCAGCCACATTCATGTTCCAGCGCCTCAGCGTGGCCATCCAGAGGGGAAATGCATGTTGCATACTGGGCTTGCGTCCGGCTTCGGAGGAGCTGGAGGAGATTCATAATCTTTGATATATTGTACCAATGTATTCATGTTCATGTTTGTGTTTTCTGTCAATGTATTCCGTCTATTAATAAAGCACTTATATATATATATATATGTGTGTGTGTGTGTGTGTGTGTGTGTGTGTGTAGATCAAATGTTTACAGTGAAGCATATATGTGAACAGTATTTAGATAAAGGTAGAGAAGTATTCATTGCATTTATGGATTTAGAAAAGGCATATGATAGAGTGGATAGGGGAGCAATGTGGCAAATGTTGCAAGTGTATGGAATAGGTAGTAAGTTACTAAAGGCTGTAAAGAGTTTTTATGAGGATAGTGAGGCTCAGGTTAGGGTGTGTAGGAGAGAGGGAGATTACTTCCCGGTAAAAGTAGGTCTTAGACAGGGATGTACTCACCTAATTGTACTCACCTAATTGTGGTTGCAGGGGTCGAGACTCAGCTCCTGGCCCCGCCTCTTCGCTGTCTGCTACTGGGTCTCTGCTCTCCCTGCTCCATGAGCTTTATCATACCTTGTCTTAAAACTATGTATGGTTCCTGCTTCCACTATATCTTTCTCTAGACTATTCCACTTCCTGACTACTCTGTGGCTGAAGAAATGCTTCCTGACATCCCTTTGACTCATCTGAGTCTTCAGCTTCCAGTTGTGTCCCCTTGTTTCTGTGTTCCCTCTCTGAAACATCCTGTCACTATCTACCTTGTCAATTCCCCGCAGTATTTTGTATGTCGTTATCATGTCTCCTCTGACCCTTCTTTCCTCCAGTGTTGTTAGTCCTATTTCCCTCAATCTTTCTTCATAAGACAGACCCTTGAGTTGTGGAACTAACCTTGTCGCAAACCTTTGCACTTTCTCTAGTTTCTTTACGTGCTTGACCAGGTGTGGGTTCCAGACTGGTGCAGCATATTCTAGTATGGGCCTGACGTACACGGTATACAGTGTCTTGAACGATTCCTTGTTAAGGTAACGGAACGCTAATCTTAGGTTTGCCAGTCGCCCATATGCTGCCGCAGTTATCTGGTTGATGTGTGCCTCCGGAGACGTGCTTGGCGTTATACTCACTCCAAGGTCTTTCTCCTTTGCCGAGGTTTGTAGCCTTTGTCCGCCTAGCTTGTACTCTGTCAGCGGTCTTCTTTGCCCTTCTCCGATCCTCATGACTTTGCATTTGGAGGGATTGAATTCAAGAAGATAATTGCTAGACCAGATGTCGAGCTTGTCCAGGTCTGTTTGCAGCCCTGCCTGGTCCTCTTCCGATGTGATTCTCCTCATTATTTTCACATCATCCGCAAATAGAATGGTTGTTTAATATATTTATAGATGGGGTTGTAAAAGAAGTAAATGCTAGGGTGTTGGGTAGAGGGGTGGGATTAAATTATGGGGAATTAAATGCAAAATGGGAGTTAACACAGTTACTTTTTGCTGATGATACTGTGCTTATGGGAGATTCTAAAGAAAAGTTGCAAAAGTTAGTGGACGAGTTTGGGAGAGTGTATAAAGGTAGAAAGTTGAAAGTGAACATAGATAAGAGTAAGGTGATGAGGGTATCAAACGATTTAAATAAAGAAAAATTGGATATCACATTGAGAGGGATTATGGAAGAAGTAAATGTTTTCAGATATTTGGGAGTTGACGTGTCAGCGGATGGTTTTATGAAGGATGAGGTTAACCAGAGAATTGATGAAGGAAAAAAGGTGAGTGGTGCGTTGAGGTATCTGTGGAGACAAAACACGTTATCCATTTAGGCAAAGAAGGGAATGTACAAAAGTATAGTGGTACCAACACTCTTATATGGGTGTGAAGCATGGGTTGCAAATGCTTCAGCGAGGAGGCTGGAGGCAGTGGAGATGTCCTGTTTAAGGGCAATGTGTGGTGTAAATATTATGCAGAAAATTCGGAATGTAGAAATTAGGAGAAGGTGTGGAGTTACTAAAAGTATTTGTCAGATGGCTGAAGAGGGGTTGTTGAGGTGGTTTGGTCATTTAGAGAGAATGGATCAAAGTAGAATGACTTGGAGAGCTTATAAATCTGTAGGGGAAGGAAGGCGGGGTAGGGGTCTTCCTAGAAAAGTTTGGAGGGAGGGGGTAAAGGAGGTTTTGTGGGCGAGGGGCTTGGACTTCCAGCAAGCATGTGTGAGCATATTAGACAGGAGTGAATGGAGACGAATGGTTTTTGGGACATGACGATCTGTTGGAGTGTGAGCAGGGTAACATTTTGTGAAGGGATTCAGGGAAAGCAGTTAATTGATTTAGTTGGACTTGAGTCCTGGAAATGGGAAGTACAGTGCCTGCACTTTAAAGGAGGGGTCTGGGATAGTGACAGTTGGGAGGGACTATTCTCAGCTGTCGTATCTGAGCGCCTCTGCAAAGACAGTGATTATGTATGAGTGTGGTGAAAGTGTTGAATGATGATGAAAGTATTTTCTTTTTGGGGATTTTCTTTCTTTTTGGGTCACCCTGCCTCGGTGGGAGACGGCCGACTTGTTGAAAAAAAAAAAATGTGCAAAACAACCATGGGGGGAGTAGAATGATAGCTCTAGGCCTTTCATGTTGCAATCAACGATTGCAGTCTCTCCTATTTGGGACAAACGGGAAAATCATTGGAGGTGAGAATCTCCCAACACCGTTATTCGATACGTACAGCACAGGAGTCGAACGCGATTTTCAACCATATTAGAGTTTGTAATAACCCGGCAAACTGGCGGGAAGCAAGAGTCATCTTCCCCTGTTCCTCCTGGCTTAAAAGGAATATTATAGAATCGGCAATTATTAAGCATGATAGGCAGTCATTATACAATTTCAGTGACGGGCTGTTCAAATTAGAAGCGTTTTAGTTGAGGCAATAGTACACAGTCTAAAATTGTGCTCTTATATGAATGCATTAGATTGTCTTAAATATAGTGCCACACCGAGAAATTAGGGCCTATGTTTCCTGCAGTTTCTGAAGGTTGAACCAGAGTTTGCCTCAGAATTATGTGGGTTGAATATCTGTGGCCGTCTTTCTTGTTATTACAGATGCCTCCTTTTAAATGAGTTTATTTTAATGAGCCCCGTTTCCTTTACATAACTTTTAAAAGTCTCTCCCCTAAATGTTACCGTTCTCGTCAATTTAAATGAACACATTGTCCCTTGGAAGGCTACCCTATAATTGCCAGACATTTTTATATCATTGACAATGTATTTATGTGTGCAAAGTTATTGATGTCATAGCGAAATATGATCGATTTTTTTATTATTGCCGCGTAAATTTCGTTTAGGCTATTACAATATCAATGCTTGTGGGGTTTTTTTAATGCTGTAATATTCATCCTTCTGGCTGTGGGCATTGTTGTATAATATAGGCTTACAAACAGAATATTAATTTAATAAGGAAATATTCATTCACGTAATGTTTTGGTCATTAAATTAAAGTATAATCTAATATGCAAATAGGTCGTCATTTGTAAAATTTAATTCACATATGAAAAACATTAATTTAAAAACAAATATTTTGTAAAATAAAATCACCAATTTTGGAATTAATTTAAATTTGTAAAGTCTAAGAAATTTCGTGACGATCTAAAGACTGAAATTGATCTGTTTTATAGTGTTTTATGTGGCAATATTGATGTTTGTGTTGGACGTTGTGTTGATGTTTATATAGATGGTTTCACTCTGATGTAACGTATCTCCCTCCTTTATCTTTCCACTTCCGAAACTACAACCATCATCACAATCACCATCATAACTCCAACACTGTTATCACACAATTCACCACACACACACATCACCACACACACACACACACACACACACACACACACACACACACACACACACACACACACACACACACACACACACACACACACACGCGCACACACATCACCACACACACACACACATCCCACCACCACCATAACAACAACAACAGGGGTATGCATCGCAGAGTTTGAGTCCAGGTTCAGCACAGCAGCTATCAACCCATACAACTCTGACGGTAGCAAGGACTATGGCATCTTCCAGATCAACAGCATGTACTGGTGTCAGGATGGAACCAGCGGAGGGAGAAACATCTGCAGGATACGTTGTAGAGGTGGAGAGAAAGATATGCACCTGCACATGAACATGTATGTGATCTGGTTTTTGACCTGGTAGATGAATTGGTGCTTAACCTGGTGGATGACTTTCTATTCTTGCTACAGATCTGTTGAGCGACGGCCTGTGGAATGACGTGTCCTGTGCCTGGAGGATCCTCAATGCCCAAGGATATTCAGCTTGGTGAGTAAATGCATAAATACATTTATTCATATAATATATATACATAAGTTGCAGATAAACGGAATTACCACCAATTTGGAAGTCCGAGGCAGAGTGCAACCTGCTTCTATCCGGCAACGTCTATCTAGCAGTTGCAGCAAGAGGCGGAAAATTATTTACCACATCAGTCATCAGAGCAGTGCGCAATTACCCTAGAACAGATAATTGTATCCTTCCGCCCCATCATCGCAGGAATCACCGAGGCGGACCCAAGAAAAATTCCACTGACAGGGAGAAACGTTTTTGCAAGGGTTAGCAAAAAAATTGAAGAAGGCAACACAGTGGGAGCAATCAGAATAATCACAAGTGACGACACAGTTGCTCCCAGAGATGAAGCCACAGCTCAAGCACTAAGATACAAGCACCCCTCTAGGGAAACCAGTGTCACCAACAACAACCCTTATGATCCCATCAATGAATCGGTTTGTGCCATTGCTAGCAGGATCTGCAAGGGGTTACATAGGTTACACAAGAATGCGACCACAACACATCAAGGAGAAGGTAAATCAAGTCCTTGGCACAGCTTCAGCAATCCTCCTTTCTGAGTTAACAACTTTCGACAACAACTGTCTGGCGGGGCGGATTCTTGAAATAATTAAACTTTTCTTTTTCGGAGCCTCATTTATGTGCATTGAAAAAGAAGGATAGAAGAATCAGACCCATCGCTGTTGGTAAGACCCTTCGCCGTCTCGTTGTCAAAGCATCAGTGAGAAACTTTCGCACAGAAGTTACCATCTTTCTTCAGCCTCATCAACTGGGTTTTGATGCAGCAAGGGCTGCATCAAGGACTTACCAAAAAGACAAGGTTTTAGTCAAACTAGACTTCAAGAATGCTTTTTAACCTAGTGAAAAGAGACGGTCGTGGCAGCCGTTTGAGAGCAGTTCCCTAGCATTTGACTTTTCATCTCAGTAGGCTACCAGCAAAAACTCAAATATTTTATTCGTCGAGCGTGTAATCACTTTATCAGAGGGTGATTCTGCACAGCGGTAAGAGAACTCACATCCAGCTTGCAGAACGAACCCAGTATCTGTTACCTGGATGATGGCACTCTGGCTTGTGCTGAAGAGTCCCTGGTAGCAGTCCTTCGATTGGTGAAGTCACTGGGAAAAGTTTGGGGACTCATCCTATATCCTTCTAATAGTAAAATATTCTCGGCAAACCAGAAAATAATTACAACGGTGTGAACAATGATACCAAAAGCCTCAGCTACTCCCCTTCCCCACAGCATCCTAGTGGGAGCACAGCTGGATCATCGGGCCATCGACACAGTCTTCAAGGACAAACTCAAAGACGTGAAGAGGATGGAAGAGGAATAAATGATTCAGATGCCCATGACGCCATATCTCCTCACAAGGTGTCTAACTCTGCCAAGACTAACCTATTTCTTGAGATGTGTAACCTCCTTCGACAGTGAGCTAATATGACGTATTCCTGAAATCTATCTTTAGGAGGGCACTGAATCAGTCACTGCACTGAATCTGTCCAGTGCGACTGGGAGGTATAGGAGAGTGCAAAGCAACGTAGGAAGCATTAATAACAAAAAAGGCACAATACCGTGACTGGAACAATATGCACACAACCTGCACATAGAAAAGAGGAACTTACGACGACGTTTCGGTCCGACTTGGACCATTTACAAAGTCACACTAACACAAAGGACAGGGGGAAAGGGTTATATATAGGCAAGCAGACAGGAGAGGGCACAAGAAAGTGGTGTAGGGGTAGTAGTGGAAGTAGTAGTAGTGGAGTCAGTCATATTCTAGGAAAGGAGCACTGCAATGAAGCTGGCGGCCCACATAGGGTGAGGACAAGAACACAGAGGAAAAAATGAAAATAAAATAAAGAAGGACAAATACAAGGCAAAAGAAAAGAAAGAAAACCCAGAGGAGAAAGAAAAAAGAGGAGAAGGAGGAAGAGATAGAAGGAATCAGGTTAAGTCACGGGTGTTCTGAAGTTTGGAGCATTAACAATGCAATGGGAGAGGAAAGCATCAACAGAGACAAAGCCAGGGCTATGATTCATACAGGGAAAGTTGTGTATAAGGGAGGATTCAACCAGACGGCGACTGTGAAAGTTGGACATAGGGTAGACAGTTTTAGCAGAAGACCAATCAATAGAATGACTGTGATCTCTGACATGACATAAAAGAGCATTATTAGTGTCGGCAAGCCTAACACTATTTTTGTGCTCATGGGAACATTCTCTCAGAGTCCTTAAAGAGATGGATAACAAACTCATCACATAATCCAAGGACCCCAATGAGACTCATTGCTGTTATCCAGAGAGGAAATGCCTGCAGTATTCTGGGTACATGACTCACCGCCGGAGAGCTGGATAAAGGATTTTAGATGTAGACTCTGATGTCATGTTTTCCTTCTCAATGTATCATTGTTTTAAAGTATTTTGTTTTGTAATAAAGTTGAAACAGCATATAAGGGATGGTACGAGAAGAAAATTCTCAAGCAGTTCCAGAGAGAAACTCCTGTGTTTTCTCTGAAGTACGTTCATTTTCTTCTCTGAGTATGTGGGTCCCCAGTCAGTTACAGCTGTGGTACCTACCTATATGTATGAGGTGCTATATAAAAAAAGTGCCTAGGTGTCAGCCTAGTGGCCTGGTGGCAAAATCTCTCGCTTCACACGGTGAGGGTGCGGGTTCGATTCCCGGTGAGGGTAGAAAGATTGGGCTTGTTTCCTTACACCGGTTGTCTATGTTCACCCATCAGTATAAAATGGGTACCTGGGTGTTAGTCGACTGGTGTGGGTCGCATCCCGGGACAAAAGTGACCTAATTTGCCCAAAATGTTCTGCATAACAAGCGGCTTTCTATATAGTAGTATGTCATTGATGTCAGCTGGGCCTGTATACCTTGTACATGTACGTGTAGAAATAAAGATATTATTATTATTCTTGTTTTATTATTATTAAGTACTGTTCTTTGGAGGCTATACACTGATCACAGAGCCTCTGCTACTTCTCGAAATATTTCTGGAAGTCTTCTTTCTAAACGACGTCTAATGTAGACTGTGATTCTGCTTGACTCTCCTCAACATCGTTAGAATCCCACCTCTTGAGAGCCATTTTTATTTTTGGAAAGAGAAAGAGATCACAGGCGGCAAGATCTGGGGAGTAGGGAGGGTGGGGGATGATGGCACTGTTGTTTTTGGCCAAAAAACGATGGTCTTTCTGGTGTTGAGTAAGCAAGCGGGCACAAATTTCGCAGCCACTCTCCTCATATTCAGATTTTCAGATAGAATGTTTAGACACGACCCATAAGAAATTCTCAGAGTTGTTGCAGTGTCCTTGACATTCTGACAATGATCTTCGTGAATATTCTTTCTCACTTTTTCGTTGTTTGTGTTTATTTTTTTTTAAGTTGGTGGCCGACCAGAAAGTTCATTATCTTCAACTGACATTCATCATGCTTTGAATGAAGAAAATTATTTAAAATACTGGCCCGTAGCTTAGTCGCCAAATTCTTGCTGAAGCATTTTCTGAGTTTCACTAGTCGGTCCACTCAGCTTGAAACAGAATTTTACACACAATGTTCTTTCCTTTAAAGATTCCATTCTGTTATACAGAAACTCGTTACAACGCTCTGACAACACGATAAAAAAAATGCCAATATAACCTCAGCAGAATGACCGACCGCATTGAAACCTGACACACTTCTTAATAAAGGAGTGTACTGTGCAGTGTGATTTATGCTGCCTCTATATTACACCCAGGAAGCACGCGGAAATTCAAGCTGTGTTTTAGTAAAGCCCATCAATAGTAAAATTTTGACTCCAATCAGAATAGGCATTCTTGAGTAATTGATCTGGTTCCAACGATTTAAAAAAAATTAATTATTTTAGTAAAATTTCAAATTTCAAACTATTCGGACTAAACTTAGGGTTATCATCCTTATTATACTATGAATTGTCAATAATATTTTGAATCTAGTCAGAAGAAACATTCATCGGTAATTAAAGAAAAAATAAATATCGCTATTTATTTAATAAAATTGACAAGTCGGAATTTATGGTACCTACTATTGGAGAAACCACACCAGTGGTGAAAATTTGAAGCCGATCAGTTAAGTCATTCTCCAGTTACTAGGCCCCAGTGGCCTGGTGGCTAAAGCTCTCGCTTCACACACGGAGGGCCCGGGTTCGATACCCGGCGGGGTGGAAATATTTCGACGCGTTTCCTTACACCTGTTGTCCTGCTCACCTAGCAACAAATAGGTACCTGGGTGTAAGTCGACTGGTGTGGGTCGCATCCTGGGGGACAAGATTGAGGACCCCAATGGAAATAAGACAGACAGTCATCTATGACGCACTGACTTTCTTGGGGTTAAAAATCTTATCTTATTAGAAGTTTTTTATTTATTATCTTATTTTTCATCCCCAAAAAATACCATCAGGCAAACAAACATTAATAGGTAACATCCTGATCATAAGACACAATCTAAAATATATTTAAAGTGTTTTTTTACACAATATCGTCACTTTCGAATTTCACTCTCCACCTTCGTTGTATTTTTCTAAACCTTTTTTGAACATATGAAACTCAACCACTGAGGATTTTGTAAGTTATCCTCTTTACCGTACACAAGTATTGAAGATTTGAAGCAGATTGAATTAGGCGTTCTCGAGTTATGACCAAAATAAAATCGAGAAATGGCTGTTAGGAAAAAAAAAAAAAAATTCTAGCAGCCTCATAAATGTACCCCTCGGGAATACATAATAATAATAATAATAATAATAATAATAATAATAATAATAATAATAATAATAAAATAATAATAATAATAATAATAATAATAATAATAATAACAATAATAATAATAATAATAATAATAATAATAATAATAATAATAATAATAATCTGTTATTTTTTCAATTTTTTCGTCTTCCAATAATTTATTTTCGTATTAGTATTTTTGTCAGCAGTAAGTCTGTGGAGGTCATAAGGCTGATGGGGCGTGGGATGTAATCACCTTAAATTTATGGAAGTCAGGAGGTAGCTCCAGTTACTTGGATCAAGTGCCCTTCTCCTCTTCCACTAAGAGCATGTTGCATTTGATCTTGCAACAGCAAAGCAAGATAAGACGAGCAATAATTGACCTAGGATAACCCAATAAAATTAAACTGATTTATTTTTAATGGAGTCCTTACGAAATATATAACTATTGATGTATATCTTTCAGTGTATATACTTAATGAATGTATATATACACTGAGAGGTTTAATGTATGCCTCTCGGTGCCTAACCTCCTAATTAACAAACATCAACTAATAATTAGGGTAAAGTTTAATGGTATTTCCGTTGAAATTTATGTAACGATTATTCTTTCTCCCTTCACAGGGTTGCCTACAACAATAAATGCCGTTTTCTTAACCTTGATGCATACATGGCAGAGTGCTGGGGTGCGTCTGGAAGACGATACAATAATGTGTAAGGCGACGGTGCTGAAGAAACTCTCCTGTGCCGAACATGGCGAGGCTTCCCATCGGACCTGAGGTTCACACTCACTTTCCACCAGTTCGTCAAAATCACTGCTACCACCTCCAGCTACCCCAGACCCACTGATTTTTCAACCCCTGTACTTATATAGTTACAGCATGAGGGAGTAATTCCGAGGAGGCCTGGTTCCGAACCGAGGGCCGGTGAACCCAGGAAACATGTTAGCTACAGGAGACTTTCTTATAACCCACAAGATGTGCATTCTTTAAATATGAGCCACATTAGTAACTTATTGTACAAGTCAGGTACGTACCGAATGATAGCGGGAATAAGGCATACACAAAATCAATATATTTATTGAAATTTTTCGTCACTAGTAGAGTTTTAAGGACTGATAAAACCACCAATGGCGAAACGTTTCTTTCAAAAAATGTCTTGATTGTGGACGTGTGTCTGATTGGCACAGTCAATATCTTATTAAACAAATATTCGACCCTGGGAATAAAATTGCCCATGACGTCTCGTACCTCTCTTAGTGTGTGTGTTTATTTGAGCACTGATCCTGTTACTTGCTATCTCAGTGATGTTATTACACTATCCGTCATCTCAGGATGTTTATTTGAGCACTGATCCTGTTATTTATCTAGTGATGTTTATTTGAGCACTGATCCTGTTGCATCTCAGTGATGTTTATTTGACACTGTCCTGTTACTTGCTATCTTAGTGATGTTTATTTGAGCACTGATCCTGTTACTTGCTATCTCAGTGATGTTTATTTGAGCACTGATCCTGTTACTTGCTATCTTAGTGATGTTTATTTGAGCACTGATCCTGTTACTTGCTATCTCAGTGATGTTTATTTGAGCACTGATCCTGTTACTTGCTATCTCAGTGATGCTTAACTTTAATAACAGCAATGTCAACAATCATTGTTATAAATATAAATACAGTGGCAAAGACTAAGAATGCAACAAAGTCATAACATATAAAATGACAATGTTTGGTTTCAATATAAATATTTATTCAGTCTTAGAGTGAGGAAGTTCACATACTTTTCTTGTAATTAAGTACTAATAATATAACTTAAATAGTTAGTGGAAATTGAAAATATAATGATATGGTAAAGGATTTATTAATACAAAGTGGCAATATTTACATGATCTGTCTTTTATTTGGCCCAAGATGTGAGTAAATATAAATTATCTTACTCAATCCAAGGTATTTCCCAACTTGTTACTATCACATTATAGGGAAGCGCCAAGCCAGTAGGAGCCATTCAACACCTTGGGGAATAGGAGTATACACACACAAACACACAAAACAAACACACTGAGCTTCGAATACATAGTAGAGTTACAAGTTGAGAGGGAAGCAGGAAGGGGAGGACGAATGAAGCCAAACTCCAAGAGAGGGGACTACACAGGCATGAAGAATTTCCTGCACGAGGTTCAGTGGGACAGAGAACTGGCAGGGAAGTCGGTAAATGAGATGATGGGATATGTGACAACAATGTGCAAGGAAGCTGAGGAGAGGTTTGTACCCAAGGGTAACAAAAATAACGAGAAAGCCAGGATGAACCCTTGATTCACCCAAAGGTGTAGAGAGGTCAAAACCAAGTGTGCTAGAGAATGGAAGTATAGAAGGCAAAGGACCCAGAAGAATAAGGAAAGCAGCCGTAGAGCCAGAAATGAATATGCACAGGTAAGAAGGGAGGCCCAACGACAATACGAAAATGACATAGCAGCGAAAGCCAAATCTGACCCGAAGCTGTTGTACAGCTACATCAGGAGGAAAACAACAGTCAAGGACCAGGTGATCAGGCTGAGGAAGGAAGAAGGGGAGATCACAAGAAATGACCTCGAAGTATGTGAGGAGTTCAACGGGAGATTCAAAGAAGTGTTCACAGAGGAAACAGAAGGGACTCCAGAAAGACGGAGAGGTGGGTACACCATCTAGCAAGCTAGATACACCATCTAGAAAGCTAGATACCTCAAAGGGGATGGGGCCGGATAACATCTCTCCATGGGTCCTGAGAGAGGGAGCAGAGGCGCTATGTGTAACACTCACAACAATCTTCAAGACATCTATCGAAACAGGGCGACTACCTGAGGTATGGAAGACAGCAGACGTAGTCCCAATTTTTAAAAAATGAGACAGACACGAAGCATTAAACTACAGACCATTGTCACTGACATGTACTGTATGCAAAGTCATGGAGAATATTATTAGGAGAAGAGTGGTAGAGCACCACCAGCACGATTTCATTGACGGGAATTCCTGTATCACTAACCTACTGGAGTTCTATGACAAGGTGACATCAGTAAAACAAGAGAGAGAGAGGTGGGTAGACTATGTTTTCTTGGACTGTAAAAAGGCGTTTGACACAGTTTCACACAAGAGATTAATGCAAAAGCTGGAGAACCAGGTAGGAATAAGAGTGAAGGCACTGCAATGGATCAGGGAATACCTGTCGGGAACACAACAGCGAGTCATGGTACGTGGCGACGCCTGTGACGAGCGGGGTTCCACAGGGGTCAGTCCTACGACCGGTGCTGTTTCTGGTATCTGTGAACGACATGACGAAACGAATAGACTTAGAAGTGTCTCTATTTGCAGATGATGTGAAGTTGATGAGAATAATTCAATCGGACGAGGACCAGGCAGAACTACAAAGGGATCTGGATAGGCTGCAGACCTGGTCCAGAAACTGGCTCGTGGAGTTCAACCCCACCAAGTGCAAAGTCATGAAGATTGAGGAAGGGCAAAGAAGACCGCAGATGGAGTACAGTCTTGGGGGCCAGAGATACAAACCTCACTCAAGGAAAAGGTTCTTGGGCTGAGTATAACACCGGGCACATCTCCTGAGGCGCACATCAACCAAATAACTGCTACAGCATACGAGCGTCTGGCAAACCTAAGAATAGCATTCCGAAATCTTAAGAAGGAATCGTTCAGGACACTGTACATAGTGTACGTTAGGCCTATATTAGAGTATGCTGCACCGGTTTGGAACCCACACCTAGCCAATCACGTAAGGAAATTAGAGAAAGTGCAAAGGTTTGCACCAAGACTAGTCCAGGAGCTAAGGAGCATGTCTACGAGGAGAGGTTAAGGGAAATCGACCTGACGACACTAGAGGACAAGAGAGCTAGGGGGGATATGATAAATACATATATAATACCGAGAGAAATCGACAAGGTGGACGGAGACAGAATGTTCCAGAGATGGGACACAGTTGGAAGTTGAAGACTCAGATGAATCACAGGGATGTTAGGCAGTATTTCTTCAGTCACAGAGTGGTCGGGAAGTGGAATAGCTTGGGAAGTGACGTAGTGGAGGCAGGATCCATACACAGCTTCAAAAGATTGTATAATGAAGCTCATGGCGCAGGAAGAGTGACCTCGTAGCGGCCAGTGAAGAGGCGGGGCCAGGAGCTGTGAATCGACTCCAGCAACCACAACTAGGTGAGTACACACACAAGACACACCCACACACGGTAGGCCTCGTACTGTGCCAACACATGGTCAGTAGTTCCTGGTTTAAACGGGTTTTCGTGAATATTAGGTGCGATTGGCTAGTGTTTTTTTTTTTTTTTTTTGCCAGTGAGAGGCTCATGGAAATTTAATAGCGAGGAACAGAAAAAAAAAACTGTATCGGTGATTACTAAGGAAAGGCCAGGTCATCTGAGGTCAAACATTGTGTCCCCATCATTCCTATCACTTCCTCTTAAGATTTTGTAAGTAGCACTCTTGTGTCATGTACCCCCTTGTTCTTCTCTTCTCGAGGGTCGTCAGGTTCAGTTCCTTCAACCTTTCCTGAATGTGGATTCTTCTCAGTACTGGAACTATTTCGTTTGCAAACCTTTTGAATTTTTTCATTTCTTTCATGTTCTTGATGAAAATGATTGCTATAGGAATGCAGTTAGAAGCCTGAGTAGATCTATAACCCACTATGATAACATGAACGTAGATAAGTATGTTTATGGAGCAACTTGCAATGTGAACAGACTGACTGATGTTGTAGTGGCCAGGCTTAGGCTTGGTTACAAGTACTGACTGATGTTGTAGTGGCCAGGCTTAGGCTTGGTTACAAGTACTGACTGATGTTGTAGTGGCCAGGCTTAGGCTTGGCTACAAGTACTGACTGATGTTGTAGTGGCCAGGCTTAGGCTTGGTTACAAGTACTTCTGGCAGTTTGGGAGACACAGATGATGATCAAACTAAATGCAAATTATGTGATCAGGCATATGGTCACTGTCTTGAACACTATGTGCTTAATTGTCCACTTATTGAGGAATACAGAGATAGACAGTATAATAACCTATGTGACATGTCAGTATATCTTTTGTGTATCCATATGCTCTTGCGCTATCGTCCACAAGATGGATATGGGGTGCACAATAAACTAGCCACTTCGGTGGCAAAATCTAAAATCTTGATCAGGTGTGGGCTCCATGCTGGGGCTGCATACTCAATGAGAGGCCTAACATGTGTAGTGTACAAAATTCCTAAGACTTTTATACTCTTTAAACATTTCGGCTACTCTTCGCCTATGCTACACTGTGTCCAATTTGCCCTCTCCTTCTCAAAAACGCATGACCTTGCATTTACTCGGGTTAAACTTAAGAATCCACTTGTTGGATCACATCTGCAGTCTGTTGAGGTCTCTGGAGTTTATCACTGTCTTCTGTTTTTAGTCTCACTACTTTTTCATTACCAGCAAACAATGACCCATAGGAATCAGTTCCCTCTGGAAGGTTATTCAATCAATGCTATGACCACTAATGCTCCTAAGAATAAATGTTTCTAACACTGATCCTTGCGGAACCCCACTCGTTACTCTATCCCATTCGGATGCCTCATTCCTTACTGTTACTCTCTGCCTTTTGTAGCTTAGGTCCTCTCTTACCCACAAGATCACTCTGTCTTTTAGCTTTACTTATTCATTTATTTTTTACACTTATCTCTGGTGTAGTACTGTAGCAAATGTTAATTCTACAGCGCAAGCAAATACAATCCCCAAACCTTATCTTTCTTTCTTTATTACGGTGACGCTGTCACAGAAATTCAGCAGATTCTTAAGACAGGATTTTCCATTTCTAAATCCAAGTTGGCTGTCAATAAAAAAAGTTACAAATACTGACCTGTAATTCTGAGCCTCATATTTGTTCCCTTGTCAATAAACTTTAACTATATTTGCCATTTTCCAGTTTTCTGACAGCCATGCTGACTGGAGAGATCCAATATCTCCAATCAAGTAATATCAGGGAAAAGAAAGCTGGTTGGTATTCCCTGTGGAAACGATTAATGGAAAAATAAATTGATAACCAAGAGGGAAAAAGGGTCAAAGACTTCAGTTATTATTTTTACAAGGACTTTATTTAATAACCTTTGCATGAAAGAAAGGGAAAGAAAAGTAAACAGAACAGGCAATGCTAAACATAAACAAATAACATCAATTCTTCTACCAGAGAAAGTATCACGCCCCAGTGGAGATATGTTAGTTAAAAGAACACACGTGAAACTAATGCGACATTTTTAATGTGGCAACGTCTCGCTCTCCAGGAGCTTTGTCAAGCTGTTACAAACAATACAAGAACACAGAGCAAATAACAACTGCACTGGCCGAGACTCGAACTTTAACACACCACCCTGGTAGCTTGTCAAAATTCGGCTCGCCCTAAACCACTTAACCACCAATGTCACATACATCAGGTGCCCAGTAGCAGTGGACATGTCACTCCTGATGCGGACACATACGTGGCAACACTAGGATTTCGTCCCCTAGCTACTACCATTAGCAGCAACACTAGGACTTCATAATAATAATAATTTTTATTGTGACATGATACAGAGGTGTACATAGTTATGGATATAAATGGGGTGTACATGCCAAAAGCCCCTAATATGCAGAGCATTGTGGGTATTATTAAAATTAATTAACAATAGACTAAATGGTAAAAAATATAGTAGACAATTTATTTTGAACTTAAGTTGAACGTAATGCCATTCATTATATCAGATCAAACAAATTAAAACAATTGTATTTCAATAAGTTTATATGGTCATTAGATGAGTTACAAAAAGTACAAGAGAATGGATTATTTTATTTGTTAATGATATAGAAACAAAGTTAGCTAAGTATGCATTATTTATAATAGGTTTATACATTTAAGTGATTAATTAACTTTGTAGGTAATGTTAAATATTGTGTATTTAGTTTTGTGTGAGTAGGTGGTTTTTCAGCAGAGTTTTAAGTTGAGGCACAGACAGGGTTTCTTTGGCAATCACAGGTAATGAATTCCAAATTTTTGGGCCTTTAATGTGCATTGAGTTTCTACATAGTGTTAGATGGACACGGGGAACATCGAGGAGTGATCTGTGTCTTGTGTTATGGTCATGTGTCCTGTTAAGGTTGGTAAGAAGAAGTTTGAGTGGTGGGTTAATATTTGAGTTTAGTGTTCTATGTATGTAATAGGCACAGTAAAAAGTATGGATGTCTTGTATGGTGAGTAAGTTTTGATTTTTGATTATTGGTGGAGTATGTTGTCTGGAGTGGGAATTTGTTATCATTCTGACTGCAGCCTTTTGTTGTGTTATTAATGGTCTGAGATGAGTTATTGATGTAGAGCCCCATGCGCAGATTCCATAGGTGAGGTAGGGATAAATGAGTGAGTGATATAGGGTAAGGAGAGCTGGTTGTGGAACATAGTACCGTATCTTGGATAGTATTCCCACGGTCTTGGAGACTTTCTTAGAAATTTGTTGTATATGTGTCTGGAATTTGAGGCCACTGTCAAGGTGGATTCCTAAGAATTTTCCCTCTGTGAGTTTTGTGACAAGTGATCCGTTTATCATTATGTTAAGTGGTACATTTGTAGCTCTGTTTCCAAACTGAATAAAATAGGTTTTATCCCCTGACTACTACCATTAGCAGCAACACTAGGACTTCGTCCCCTGGCTACTACCATTAGCAGCAACACTAGGACTTCGTCCCCTGGCTACTACCATTAGCAGCAATACTAGGACTTCGTCCCCTGGCTACTACCATTAGCAGCAACACTAGGACTTCGTCTCCTGGCTACTACCATTAGCAGCAACACTAAGACTTCGTCCCCTGGCTACTACCATTAGCAGCAACACTATGACTTCGTCCCCTGGCTACTACCATTAGCAGGAACACTAGGACTTCGTCCCCTGGCTACTACCATTCGCAGCAACACTATGACTTCGTCCCCTGGCTACTACCATTAGCAGCAACACTATGACTTCGTCCCCTGGCTACTACCATTAGCAGGAACACTAGGACTTCGTCCCCTGGCTACTACCATTAGCAGCAACACTATGACTTCGTCCCCTGGCTACTACCATTAGCAGCAACACTTGGACTTCCTCCCCTGGCTACTACCATTCGCAGCAACACTATGACTTCGTCCCCTGGCTACTACCATTAGCAGCAACACTATGACTTCGTCCCCTGGCTACTACCATTAGCAGGAACACTAGGACTTCGTCCCCTGGCTACTACCATTAGCAGCAACACTAGGACTTCGTCTCCTGGCTACTACCATTAGCAGCAACACTAAGACTTCGTCCCCTGGCTACTACCATTCGCAGCAACACTATGACTTCGTCCCCTGGCTACTACCATTAGCAGGAACACTAGGACTTCGTCCCCTGGCTACTACCATTAGCAGGAACACTAGGACTTCGTCCCCTGGCTACTACCATTAGCAGCAACACTATGACTTCGTCCTCTGGCTACTACCATTAGCAGCAACACTTGGACTTCATTCCCTGGCTACTGCCATTAGCATCAACACTAGGACTTCGTCCCCTGGCTACTACCATTAGCAGCAACACTAGGACTTCATCCCCTGGCTACTACCATTAGCAGCAACACTAGGACTTCATTCCCTGGCTATGTTAGCAGGCCACCAGCAGCAGCAGCCTGGTTGACCAAGCAAGCATCAGACGAGCCTGGCCCAAGGCCAGGCTCTGGGAGTATAAAAACTTTCAGAACTCATCACTTTGAGGTATATTTTATATTTTGAGCAGGTGTTGACAAATTAGTATAACTATCATACTAGCCTCAACTACGTCATGTGCATTGCTTTCACACATTTAGATTTAAGCCTTAAATCATCATCTGAAAGTTATCTTTTCATTCTACATATTCCACGAAATTTTTTTTTATTCAGTTTGTTAATCGAGTGAGGTAACGCCCCTTTTCCCATATGAATTCGTAAATCCCCTGGCCTACATTTTTTTCAGATATGATCCTATGCCTCTCAACCAGCGCCTTATCTAAGCAACATCAACAATGATAGGCTGAAAATGTTTGAATGAGAAGTTCACAAATTATTTCAAGAAAAAAATATTTTTATTTAATAAATTTCTAGAGTAAAATTCGTAAATTTGCAACAACACAGCCCAAGTTCAGGGCAAAAAATCTACTTTAGATTCGCAAGCATATAACGTTTGACACCAGTCAAAAAAGACAGTCTGGCATGACATCCAGCATGACATCCATCATGACATCCATCATGACATCCATCATGACATCCATCATGACATCCAGCATGACATCCATCATGACATCCATCCTGTTAAACAAAATAAGCAAATTAAAACTTTCATACTCTAGTATTGTGAACTTCTCTTTTAGTAAAGATCACTACTGGTTAAAATTAGAAGCCAAAATTATGAGGCGTTCTCCAGTTATTGCTTGGAATCCAAGGATTCCAAATTTATTAACTTTTTTAGGAAGTAAGTTTATTCAGGTATACACAAATACATAGCAGCATATGTGTAGAGAACCCAGGATAACCCAAAAAAGTCAGACAGAGTGACTTATTTCCATTGGGGTCCAACATGTCGCCAGTTAAAGACCGAAGTCATTCGAAAAATCCTTCCTTATGTTGTTTCAATGAAAAAAATATAGAACTAATAAAACAAAATTAACAAAATTGGTACCTACACATCTAGGTAACATTGCCACCTTTCTTCAACGAAGGAAACTTCAAGTTGATCAGAAGAGGTTTTCTCAAGTTATCGCAAGGAACCTAAAACCTAATACTTCGACCATATGGCAACAGTAAAAAAATTGGTAGTCACATTGAGGTAGCACTTGGCAACACTTGGAAGGTTTATTCTTTTCTGTTTGTGACTTAAAGTTAATATTAATGATCTCAGTGTCTAAAAAAATAACTTTTTTTTTTCATCTGGTTAGTTCTTCCGTTTATTAATATAAACGGAAGAATCTAATGACTAATAATAATCTTTTCTTTTTTCTCTTCTTCATCGTTCTCCTCTTCTTTATTTTCTTCTCATCCTCCTCCCTCTCCGCCTTTTCCTCCCCTTTTTTTCTCTTCTTCCTCTTTCCTCTTCTTCTCGCTCTCATCCTCCTTCTCTTCCTCTTTCTCTTCTTCCTACGAAACGTCGTCGTAAGCTCTTCTCTTCTATGTGCGGGTTATTTGTTTACTCTCCTCCTCTTTCTCTTCTTCCTTCCTCTCCTCCTCCTCCTCCTCCTCCTCCTCCTCCTCCCTCTCCTCCTTTTTCCTCTACTCCTCCTCCTCTCCTCTCTCTTCCTTTTTTATTCTCATCTCTAGTCTATTCCTCAATCCATTTGTTTCCAATAATATTTCTACGTTAGTTTAACATCTTTATTTTGCACCTCATACCCATCCTGTGGGTGGTAGCCAAAGGATTACAGAGGTACATAATGGGTCCAGGGACTGGATCCCAAAGTTATGATAGATGAACTAGTTACAAAGGTAATGAACTCCAGGTATATCAGGTCACAATTATGACAAGTTACAATATTTCTAAGTTACCCTAAAATATAATTTTATAGTAGAAATGTTTCTTTTTCTATGTTTCTTCAGGAAATTGATAAAAAACGAATTTATGGCGTAACTTGTCTAGAAACATGGTCAGTGCAAATGAAATAGCAGCAGCAGTAGCCAGTAGAACCAGTTGTAGTGTTGTAGAATTATTATTATTATTATTAATCAGAGGGCTCGTTAAGATCTTGAGTATACTGAGCCTAATATTATCATATTTTACATCTATGTGGAAAGTTAGAAGCTGATCATTTGATTAAAAATGGTTATAACTTATTTATTTTATTAACACATCTGCCGTCTCCCACCAAGGCAGGGTGGCCCGAAAAAGAAAAACTTTCATCATCAATCACTCCATCACTGTCTTGCCAAAGGCGTGCTTACATTACAGTTATAAAACTGCAACATTAATACCTCTGTTAATGTTAACTAGGTCCATATCAGTTGCATCATGTACTATGTAGAAGTTGTACAAGAATGGTATACAATACCGACAGTATGAAATAAAGACACATGTACAACATCTGGGTATCTTTATTGTAGTTTCCATTCTTTGTTCTACTAGTGGGCCCTGCCCTTCTGTAGTCTCTATTCTTTGTTCTACTAGTGGGCCCTGCCCCTTCTGTAGTCTCCATTCTTGGTTATACCAGTGGGCCCTGACCCTTCTGTAGTCTCCATTCTTGGTTCTACTAGTGGGCCCTGACCCTTCTGTAGTCTCCATTCTTGGTTCTACTAGTGGGCCCTGCCCCTTCTGTAGTCTCCATTCATTGTTCTACTAGTGGGTCCTGCCCCTTCTGTAGTTTCCATTCTTTGTTCTACTAGTGGGCCCTGCCTCTTCTGTAGTC
This sequence comes from Cherax destructor, assembly GCA_009830355.1. Classification (NCBI taxonomy): domain Eukaryota; kingdom Metazoa; phylum Arthropoda; class Malacostraca; order Decapoda; family Parastacidae; genus Cherax; species Cherax destructor. Next base: position 1,218 of record WNWK01014445.1, on the reverse strand, counting down.
TCCATTCTTTGTTCTACTAGTGGGCCCTGCCCCTTCTGTAGTCTCCATTCTTTGTTCTACTAGTGGGCCCTGCCCCTTCTGTAGTCTCCATTCTTGGTTCTACTAGTGGGCCCTGCCCCTTCTGTAGTCTCCATTCTTGGTTCTACTAGTGGGCCCTGCCCCTTCTGTAGTCTCCATCATTGGTTCTACTAGTGGGCCCTGCCCCTTCTGTAGTCTCCATTCTTTGTTCTACTAGTGGGCCCTGCCCCTTCTGTAGTCTCCATTCTTGGTTCTACTAGTGGGCCCTGCCCCTTCTGTAGTCTCCATTCTTGGTTCTACTAGTGGGCCCTGCCCCTTCTGTAGTCTCCATTCATGGTTATACTAGTGGGTCCTGACCCTTCTGTAGTCACCATTCTTGGTTATACTAGTGGGTTCTGACTCTTCTGTAGTCTCCATTCTTGGTTCTACTAGTGGGCCCTGCCCCTTCTGTAGTCTCCATTCTTGGTTCTACTAGTGGACCCTGCCCCTTCTGTAGTCTCCATTATTGGTTCTACTAGTGGGCACTGCCCCTTCTGTAGTCTCCATTCTTGGTTCTACTAGTGGGCCCTGCCCCTTCTGTAGTCTCCATTCTTGGTTATACCAGTGGGTCCTGACCCTTTTGTAGTCTCCATTCTTGGTTATACTAGTGGGTCCTGCCCCTGCTGTAGTCTCCATTCTTTGTTCTACTAGTGGGCCACGCCCCTTCTGAAGTCTTCACAACTTTCTGTACATTACCTTTGGCACTTTATAAGTCTCCATTCCGATACTTCAGTTTAACATTGTTCCAGATTATGGAGCAAACCTCTTGTCCAGGCTGACTGAAAACCTCATTACCGCTTCGTCACAGGTGATGGACTGATTACATTATCTTAACATCTCGACTTCTTCAGCTGTCTCCTCTGTATTTGACTGAAGAAGCTATCAGTGTAGGTGAAACTTTTCGGAATAAAGATACCTGAGTGTTGTTATCTGCTTGTCCGTATTATATACCTCTTACAGTCACAAAGAAAATAAAAGCAATTACCTAAATTTACAGAACACATGCCCGGGGCCACCGCCCCATCGCCCCCTTCCCCTCTGCATGCCACTGCGGGTCGGGATGGCACTCCATCTCACCTGCTCTGCCATTTCCTGGCAACCGTGTTATTATGATTTCTTGAACTATTACATAATTTGTATTTTAATCAAATGGAAACATTA
>WNWK01014444.1:0-51269 GCA_009830355.1 Cherax destructor | reverse complement strand
GTCTAAAGAAGCAGAGGATTTTTATGGGGTGCTGGTTGGTGGGGGTCAGTGGGGTTGAAGATCTCAGAGTGTTGGGCCTGGGCCCTTTCCCCCCCACCCCCCCGGACCCACCCAGAGACCCCACCCATACCCACGCAGCCAACCCACCACTCGGGAATCTCCCCCAGAGATCCCCCCACCACCCAGACATCCCACCCACCACTCAGGCATCCCCCCCACCACCCGGGGATCCCACCCCCCGCCCAGGCACCCCACCACCATCCAAGGATCCACCCACCCCAAAGCATCCCTCCCCCCCACCCAGGGATCCCACCACCCCCGGGGATTCCACCGAGATCCCACCCCCCCCACAGGCATGTCACCCACCACCCAGGCATCCCACCCCAGAGACCCCATCCACCACCCAGTGATCCCAACCACCCCAGGATCCACACAGAGATCCCATTTCAACCAGGGATCCCACCAACCACCCATGCATCTCACCCAGAGATCCCACCCACCCCTAGGCATGCCACCCACCACCCAGGCATCCCCCCCCTGAGATCCCGCTCACCCCACCAGGGATCCCACTCACCACCCAGAGATCACACCCACCCTGACACAACGTAATTCTTCAGGGTGCACCTCCTCTTCTCCCGGAGACACAACACACTTGTACCACTGACCTTTTTCAGAGTGGCTAAAGGCCTCTACCACCTTCCTCCACTCATTGCTTACTTGTCTAGACAGGAACCTCTCCCTGTGAGGGGTTAGGTGGTGGAAAGTCCCTTAGAAACAACTCCCATGCCTCTAAATGAAGTGAACCACCTGGGGTCATCAAAAATTACGCCCTAGGCCACCTGATACCATCTGCCACAACGATACTTGACACAACAGTAAAAAATAATTTATTTTTGATAAAATGAACAAATAATGGTTCTCAGATATAAAGAGTATAACTTTCCAATTTGGTATCATCTGTTTGCTATATACTTGTGAGAGGACTCCTGAGTTGTACTGTCGCAGCCCGACCTGACGCCAAGCTTCCTGGTAGCTGCCAAAACAACTAAGATGTTTCTGCCCACTTTCCTCAGGACTACATCATGATTTATCCGGTTCATTCAGCAGAGACCTTCCTAAATTGTTAACTTTGCTTCTGCTCCGTTTATATTTCTTACATCTTCTATAAGGTAAAGTGGCTGAAATAATTGATCGCAATGAAGGAACCCTCAACATAACGTGTAAGGACATTTAGGATTTTTTAATTCCTAATATATACTTATATATTAGCAATAACAAACTGAATTGCTGGTGTAGTGATTAGATCGTCGTGAGCTTTGACTTGCGTCCCAGGAGACGGGTTCGATCCCCGGCTAGTTGCAGTTTGTTATTACTATAATACCACTTGTTCGTGGTTGCAATAATACTAATAAACATGAGAGAAGCGTGCTGAAAATTGTTAGACCCTTTTCTAATGTATTTTTTATTTATCTGTATGTATACTGGTTGAACAACCAGTGTATTTGCTTTCTTACTTAAAAGCCGGTCAGTCTTGGAGAAAATTTTGGCTTACTTTTGGTCCTGATATGTAACAGTTTGCTTTCTTTTCTTGGGGGGGGGAGGGGGAATTACGAAAATCGAAATTCCGTTTTACAAGCTCTAATTTCTAAGCTACGCGTCCACTCACAGAACTTTCAACTCTTCAGCGCTGATAACTTGATAATGCAATTTCTAAGCAACTTCAAGTTTAATATTCTGGTGCATTGTAGGATACTGGTCACTCTGACCTAACGAAAGGCCTCTTCGGTTTAGCTTCTAAGCTGGCATCTCACAATAGAAGGTTTGAATTGGAGTTGAGAGTGTGCATGTCCTAATTTGACATTTTTATTGAAAAAAAATCCGATATTATTTTCCATTACTCAAATAATTTAATTTAAGTCTTCACTGCTAATACTGAACCTCATTACAATCATATGCCGCATTCTGCACTATTCCAATCGCCTGCATTAACATACAGGGTACTGATGTTATACAACACGAGGATACCTTCCTAGGATCACGCAGCTACCAAAACACATCTAGTTCTCTTTAATAAAGCCGGGGAATTCATATACCAGAATAATAAAAAAAAACTAGGTAGTGGGGCTTACTAGGTAGTGGGGCTTACTAGGTTTCTCCAAAGGGGAATACTTGAAGGGGTTGCCGTTTTTTTTTTTTTTACTGCAAAGTTTTTTTCCATAACTCAAGACGGCCTCATCTGATCGTCTTCAAATTTTCAACAATATTGTACGGTAACGAAGGTAAGATTCCTTGAACCAAAGCCGTAGAACCCATTTTAACCTCTGTGGAACCCATTTCCACCCCTGTAGCACACATTTCCACCTCTGCAGAACCCATTTCCACCTCTGTAGAACCTATTTCCACCTCTTTAGAAACCTTTTCCACCGCTGTAGAACTTATTTCCGCCGATATAGAACCCGTTTCCAAAGCTGTAGGACCCATTTGCTCTGCTTAGAACTCATTTCCAAAGCTGTAAACCCATTTCCACTGCTACAGAACCCATCGTTCACACAGTGTTCATGGTCACTCAGTGTTTTCGTACACAAAGTTTAGCGGCATTTTATCAAGTTATGAATGAAGTGTGTCACTGCACATTATGGTCTTATGAAGGAACGTGGCCATGATTACCAGTGTTGTGAATGAAGACTTCATCGATTCCAGCAAAGTCAGCGTGAATGCAATGCTTCTTCAGAACGGCAATGAGAAGCCTTCCGTGCCAGTGACTCATGCTTTGGGATTAAAGGAAATATATGAGTCTATGGACATATTACTCAGATTAACAAAATACAACCACCGTAAGTGGTGGGGACCTAAAAGTGTTAAGATTAATATTTGGTCTCCAACTTGGTTACACAAATCACATGTACTTTTTTTGTTTGTGGAACAAGGTAGATTATAGTTGCAGATCAACATATTGCCTCAGTAGAAGAACCAATATATTGTCTGTGACAGGCCCATCACATTACCTCTGTGACAGGCCCATCACATTACCTCTGTGGCAGGCCCATCACATTACCTCTGTGACAGGCCCATCACATTACCTCTGTGGCAGGCCCATCACATTACCTCTGTGGCAGGCCCATCACATTACCTCTGTGGCAGGCCCATCACATTACCTCTGTGGCAGGCCCATCACATTACCTCTGTGGCAGACAAAACACAGTATCTCTGTGGCAGACCCAACACATTATATAGGTGTCCTGTGATATGTGTCACTTTCTTCCTTGGTTATATGTTACAACTCTCAAGGATTATCTCTGTCACTCTCTTTTCTGGTTATGTGTCACTCTATTCCGTAGTAATTTTATTGTGACATACTTCTCTTTTTGTGTCTCACAATTCTCTGGCTATGTGTCTCACACTTCCCTGGTTATGTGTCTCACACTTCCCTGGTTATGTGTCTCACACTTCCCTGGCTATGTGTCTCACACTTCCCTGGTTATGTGTCTCACACTTCCCTGGTTATGTGTCTCACACTTCCATAGCTATGTGTCTCACTCTTCCCTGAATATGTGTCTCACACTTCCCTGGTTATGTGTCTCATGCTTCCCTGGTTATGTGTCTCACACTTCCCTGGTTATGTGTCTCACACTTCCCTGGTTGTGTCTCACACTTCACTGGTTATGTGTCTCACACTTCCCTGGTTATGTGTCTCACACTTCCCTCTCTATGTGTCTCACACTTCCCTGGCTATGTGTCTCACTCTTCCCTAGCTATGTGTCTCACACTTCCCTAGTTATGTCTCACACTTCCCTGGTTATGTGTCTCACACTTCACTGGTTATGTATCTCACACTTCCCTGGTTATGTGTCTCACACTTCCCTGGCTATGTGTCTCACACTTCCCTGGCTATGTGTCTCACTCTTCCCTGGCTATGTGTCTCACACTTCCCTAGTTATGTCTCACACTTCCCTGGTTATGTGTCTCACACTTCACTGGTTATGTATCTCACACTTCCCTGGTTATGTGTCTCACACTTCCCTGGCTATGTGTCTCACACTTCCCTGCTATGTGTCTCACTCTTCCCTGGCTATGTGTCTCACACTTCCCTGGTTATGTGTATCACACTTCCCTGGCTATGTGTCTCACACTTTCCTGGCAATGTGTCTCATACTTCTTTGGCTATGTGTCCTACACTTCCCTGGCTATGTATCTCACACTTCCTTGGTTATGTGTCTCTGTCTCTGTCTCTCACACTTCCCTGGCTATGTGTCTCACATTTCCCTGGCTATGTGTCTCACACTTCCCTGGCTATGTGTCTCACACTTCCATAGCTATGTATCTCACACTTCCCTGGCTATGTGTCTCACACTTCCCTGGTTATGTGTCTCACACTTCCCTAGTTATCTATCACACACTTCCCTAGTTATCTATCACACACTTCCCTAGTTATATATCACACACTTCCCTAGTTATCTATCACACACTTCCCTGGTTATCTATCACACACTTCCCTAGTTATCTATCACACACTTCCCCAGTTATCTATCACACACTTCCCTAGTTATCTATCACACACTTCCCCAGTTATCTATCACACACTTCCCTAGTTATCTATCACATACTTCCCCAGTTATCTATCACACTCTTCCCAGTTATCTATCACACACTTCCCCAGTTATCTATCACACACTTCCCTAGTTATCTATCACACACTTCCCTAGTTATCTATCACACACTTCCCTAGTTATCTATCACATACTTCCCCAGTTATCTATCACACTCTTCCCCAGTTATCTATCACACACTTCCCCAGTTATCTATCACACACTTCCCCAGTTATCTATCACACACTTCCCTAGTTATCTATCACACACTTCCCTAGTTATCTATCACACACTTCCCTAGTTATCTATCACATACTTCCCCAGTTATCTATCACACACTTCCCCAGTTATCTATCACACACTTCCCCAGTTATCTATCACACTCTTCCCCAGTTATCTATCACACACTTCCCTAGTTATCTATCACACACTTCCCCAGTTATCTATCACACACTTCCCTAGTTATCTATCACACACTTCCCTAGTTATCTATCACACACTTCCCTGGTTATCTATCACACACTTCCCCGGTTATGTAACTGTCGCTCTCAGAAGGAGGGAAGGTAGTTAAGAAAGCAAGGGAGGGGGATTATTGGCTTGAGACTCCACTGTTTTTATGACTGGAGTGGTGGCGACGGTAAACTTGTGGGGATGTTTGAAGAAGTCAAATTTCCTCTGAGAGGAAATTGGAGTTTGGAAAAAAAATTCTTTACCTTGATAGTTTAGCCGGAAACAAACTCAGTGAATTGCATCAGCAGCATGAAATCTTCATCGTTTTTGTATTTTATGAAAATTTATTGAAAGGATTAGGAGAGAGAGAGAGAGAGAGAGAGAGACATAAGGATATAGAAAAGTGATAGATGGAGAGTGAGATTCAAGATAGAAGGAAAAAAGTGGAGAGATCAAATGTGTTGATGAAAAGTGCATAGATAGGGTGATGGAGGAAAGTAGACCGAAAGAGAGGAGAGAAATAAAAAATTAGTTAGAATATAATGAAGGTAAGTTACAAAGATTGGCGCAGTTTACTCCAAGTTGGGCCAGACATGTCGTTTATGCTGTCGTGAATTCCTCCTTTTTAAGGTTCATGAAAGCTGCCGCTTAAATCTGCCAGCCTTCCGTTTGCTGCATATGTACCTCATATGTACCTGCATATGTACCTCATATGTACCTGCATATGTACCTCATGCGAATTACTTAGATCTATGCTCACCCTTAGGTCTGTACTCTGTTTCCGGTAGTCTTTGATCTTCCCAATTTTCATAACTCTGTATTGCTGGCGTTAAATTCTAATTGCCATTTGTCAGATCAATCCTGCACCTTTTTCCAGATCCATTTTTAGTCTTTCCTGATCTACTGTTGTGTGTATTCGTCTCATTAGTTTCACATCATTTATCAAGAAGGACGATTCTGACTCGTTTTCCTCTGTTGTGTTGCTTACATTCCTCTGTTGTGTTGCTTACATTCCTCTGTTGTGTTGCTTACATTCCGCTGTTGTGTTGCTTACATTCCTCTGTTGTGTCTTACATTCCTCTGTTGTGTTGCTTATATTCCTCTGTTGTGTTGCTTACATTCCTCTGTCGTGTTGCTTACATTAATCTGTTGTGTAGCTTACATTCCTCTGTTGTGTAGCTTACATTAATCTGTTGTGTAGCTTACATTCCTCTGTTGTGTAGCTTACATTCCTCTGTTGTGTAGCTTACATTAATCTGTTGTGTAGCTTACATTCCTCTGTTGTGTAGCTTACATTCCTCTGTTGTGTAGCTTACATTAATCTGTTGTGTAGCTTACATTCCTCTGTTGTGTTGCTTACATTCCTCTGTTGTGTAGCTTACATTAATCTGTTGTGTAGCTTACATTCCTCTGTTGTGTTGCTTACATTCCTCTGTTGTGTTGCTTACATTCCTCTGTTGTGTTGCTTACATTCTTCTGTTGTGTTGCTTACATTCCTCTGTTGTGTTGCTTACATTCCTCTGTTGTGTTGCTTACATTCCTCTGTCGTGTTGCTTACATTCCTCTGTTGTGTTGCTTGCATTCCTCTGTTGTGTTGCTTACATTCCTCTGTTGTGTTGCTTACATTAATCTGTTGTGTTGCTTACATTCCTCTGTCGTGTTGCTTACATTCCTCTGTTGTGTTGCTTACATTCCTCTGTTGTGTTGCTTATATTCCTCTGTTGTGTTGCTTACATTCCTCTGTTGTGTTGCTTACATTCCTCTGTTGTGTTGCTTACATTCCTCTGTTGTGTTGCTTACATTCCTCTGTTGTGTTGCTTATATTCCTCTGTTGTGTTGCTTACATTCCTCTGTTGTGTTGCTTACATTCCTCTGTTGTGTTGCTTACATTCCTCTGTTGTGTTGCTTACATTCCTCTGTTGTGTTGCTTACATTCCTATGTTGTGTTGCTTATATTCCCATACTTCCTCCAAGACAATAAATCCCTTTTTCTTTCTTTTAAAGTATTCCTTGTTCCATTGTAGTTCATTCTGTGTTATTCCTGTCTCCTCCTCTAGCATTTATCCTAGTGTCCTGTGCGGTACAGCACTGAATGTCTTCTTGCAATCCAAAAATTTGCAGTGCCCCCCCATCTATTTTTCTCCTGCCTAACTTTTGTAACCTTGTCATAGAATTCCAGAAAATTTGATTTACCATTTTCTTAATGTTCTTCTTCATAACCGTACTTACTATGAGTGTTAGTGACACTGGATTGTAGTTCAGTGCCACACGTCAGTCCTCCTTTTCACATATATGGGACCACATTAGCTGTTTTCCAGACTTGTTGAAGATCACTGCTAGTGGTTCACACAGCCCCTCTGCTCTGTCTCGCAGAACCTACAGTGAGATCTTCTCTGGTCACTTTGCCTTCAAGGTATATATCTCGCTCAGTAGTTTCTTTACCTTTCCTCTTGTCAATATTTTATCCAGTACTCGTTGGTGCACTTGACTTTCTAGCTATATCTTGATTCCACTGAGAATTCCTCCCTAATTCTTTTGTTCAGCCCCTCACAGACTTCGTGATCATCCCTGGTGAGGTTTCCTCTTCTCTACCTCAGTCTTATTACCTGGTCTTTCCCAGTTGTCTTCTGTCTGACTCTCCATCAGATTTGGCTTCCGATGCTGTCATTCGCAAATTGTCGTTCATCCTCCTCTCCACTCTTAGTCGTTTCTGGCTTTTCAGTTTGCTTCCATAGTCTCCGGGGTTCATTGTTAATTGTAATTCCATGCTCTAGCGCTTTTAGCTTTTGCCTCACTACACCTCCCAGTAAACCCAGGACTCGCTGACCCAGTCTCTGCTTCTGCTTCTGCGATGCAATTTCTCCTCTGCATCCCTGAATGTGTCTACGTACTTAGAATGTCTGAAAATATGTGTGTACCTTCCTGCATGCGTGTACCTGCATACTTGGGTATACCTGCCTGCATATGTGTACATGCGTGCATGCGTAGCTCCACTTCTGCTCGTGGCTGTATCTTCTTAGCTTATTTACATTGACAGTCTTTATTTGCTTCCGTGTCAAAGCCAAGTTTGTTTTTCTTACGTTGCTGTCTTGCGTGCGTGTTAATGTTGCACTCACCTTTCTCGTTGCGTTTGCAAATACATTTTATCTTCACACGCGTGTTACCACATAAACATTTGTCAGTATTCGTTTTTTTCCATTACTTAACTTTCACTATAAATTTAAACGTTCGTGTCTCTGAACCAGCAGTAGGTATAAACATTTTCCACTCGTTAAAATGTTCTACCCAAACACAGCGAGGGTGAAGAATAACATCAATATGTTTCTTGCAAGTGCCATTTCACAATGTTTATATGAGAGTCGGAGCACAATGAGACTTCAGGTGTGACAGCAGACAAGACTTTAACATAAATCGTGATTGTTTCCATTTTTAATTCTTCAAAACAAATGCATAACTCTGAAGATAAATTGTTTTACGAAGTTTTTCGTGAGGTGCTGATGGAAGGAAGAAAGACAGGGAGACAGAAAGTACACAAGGATTAAGAACAGGAAGAGACAAAGTTCATAAAAAGAAAGTAATGAAGGCAAAGTGTAATCTATGCTAAGGTTACTTTCAGGTTACACTAAACTGGTATTGATACAGATATTATAATAACAGCTGCGGTCAAAATAGAATATTAAAGTCTTTGCAAATACTCAATATATTTTTGCCTCAGCTGTCTAGGAAAAACAATATGTATTGTATTCAAACATTCAGCTCTACTAACAGCATAGAATGTCCCGGCATACTTGATGTAAGTAACGACATTAAAATCATTTTCATATTATTTCTGATTAATATCAGGAAGCTACCAGACAACAATCATCACATCACATCAATCAAATCTTTAAATGGGCCGCAGAAAACAATATGAAGTTCAATGATGAGAAATTTCAATTACTCCGATATGGAAAACGAGTGGAAATTAAAACTACATTGGAGTATAAAACAAATTCCAACCACACAATAGAGCGAAAAACTAATGAAAAAGACCTGGGAGTGATTATGTCGGAAGATCTCACCTTCAATCGACTCTGCTAGAAAAATGACAGGATGGATAATGAGAACCTTCAAAACTAGGGATGCCAAGCCCATGATGACACTCTTCAGGTCGCTTGTTCTATCTTGGCTGGAATATTGCTGCACACTAACGGCACCTTTAGAGATGAAATTGCTGACCTAGAAAATGTACAGAGATCCTTCACGGCACACATAACTGCGATAAAATACCTCAGCTACTGGGAACGCTTGAAGTTCCTCAACCTGTACTCCCTAGAGGTATTAGTACCAAACTTGCATACGAAAATTACTCCCTATGAAAGCAAAAGACTCGGCAAACGATGCAACATCATCCCTATGAAAAGCAGGGGTTACTTGCACGATAAGAGGCAACACAATAAGTGTAAGAGGCCCAAGACTGTTCAACTGCCTCCCAGCATACATTAGGGGGATTACCAATAGACCCCTGGCTGTCTTCAAGAAGGCACTGGACAAGCACCTACAGTCAGTACCTGACCAGCCGGGCTGTGGTTCGTACGTCGGGTTGCGTGCGGCCAACAGTAACAGCCTGGTTGATCAGGCCCTGATCTACCATGAGGCCTGGTCACAGACCGGGTATACTCCAGGTATACATCCATTCACATTATTTTCATTGGATATTCTGCAAAAAATTATTGTTCGGTCTATTGAAGGTTTGTATTGTGTTTATACACATAATATTGTGCTTATACACATAATATTGTGCTTATACATAAAATATTGTTTTTATTCATATAATATCAGAAAGAAATTTATTCGAATGATTATGATTATTATCGGCTCTTAATCACAACGAGTACTTGACACGTTATTAACGCTGCAGAAGCATATCAAAAATGTTGGAGAATCTTTGCCTTTTTCTGGCCTTATATACTCAAAATTTCGAAGCACGATTAATTTTGTTACATTTTCTGCTGAATTATTATTTTATTACTCACAGTTGTAGCATTATGCTTTTGTTAAGGCAATGTTTGTGAGAACTCGAAGCTCTTTCTCTTCTTGAAAATCATTCTTTTCCCCTTATCTACTGTTTTTTTTTTAATTATTGTTGCCAAAGATCCTTTAATTTAACTGTATGAAAACATTTTTTGTCTTTGTTCATTGCAATTCCTTCCACTGATATTTTTTTATTCATGTCTTAACTTGTCTTGCTGCCTTTATCACCTGTCTAAGATAGGTGTCCCGTAGCTCAAGCACTAGAGCACTCAGCTCACACTCTCAGGTCCGGAGATCGAATCTCCTCCGGTACGGCTGGAAAACATTAGGGATGTGTTTCCACAAGACACCTGCTGTCCCTGTCCCTGTTCACCCATCAGTTTAAAATGGTTACCTGGGTGTTAGACGACTAGTGTGACTGGTGTGGGTCGCATCCTGGGACAAAACTGACCTAATTTGCCCGAAATGCTCAGCATAACAAGGGGCTTTCTATACAGTAGTATGTCATTGATGTCAGCTAGGTCTGTATACATGTACTTGTTGTAAATAAAGATATTATTATTATTATTATTATTATTATTATTATTATTATTATTATTATTATTATTATTATTATTATTATTATACTGTGACCAATCACTATTCTGTCCCTCCTGCTAGTGTACAAGCTTGTCTGGCTGCCTCTAACCATTGCTTTTATTTGCCAAGGTTTATCTGTACAAAGATCATGCTTCTATCATTTATAGGTTATTTGACCACTGCCACTGAAGAGGCACAGGTATTGATTAGCTTCTCCCTTGGCCATCCCAAGTTAAATACCATATATTAGTTATTTTTCCATATATCCTGTTTCTGTGGGATTTACACACACACTACGTACACGTTGTGGGTAAAGGATAATCCATTTCCTATACTCAGCTACTCTGGTAGTAAGGTTACACAGGAAGGTGGTATATTTAACACAAAATGCACACTAAATGTATTTCGGTCTCTGTATGATTCGAGAAAACTGTCCTTCCTAACGGTTCCTTTAAGAGCAGCGTCCTGTACCTCAGTGCACGCAACGCTTCTAAATCCTCAAGATACACAGGAGTTGCAGATTAACTTCCCGAAGAGTCCTATGACGTATAACTCAACCCTCCCAAGAGGTCCTGGAGCTGGTAATCAACACCTTATAGAAAGTCGGTACACGCATTAAATCTGAAAATGCAGGGTATATGCATTAAACCCCTTAAGAGAGCCAGGAACTTGAATTCAACCCAATCTAACACAGGCAGTATTTAGAGTAAGCCATAACATTATCATTATATAAGTCCACCGCCGAGAAGCACCATTCATGTTACCTTCTTTCACGATCTATCATACAATGAAACTCATCAATTATCAAATAAAACTTCTTCTTTTTTGACAATTTTGACTATATGACTGAGTTCGTTTTATGTCTTGTGGCACTCGGGTAATTGCATGCGCTTGACGATCAAGACAATAATAATTCTGTTTACTAAGTGGAGATATATTCCTTTCTAACCGTGCCACAGGACCTGACATTCTCCTACCATACCTGCGTCTCCACCAGTGTATATACTGGTATACAACTGCAAGTATATTTCATGGCTCTTTATGAATGAATTGATCAAATGGAATATTTCTTCACTCGTGGGGTTGATAGGAAGAAGTCTACAAATAAAAACATCTTTAATAAGGGATTCACATATAAAGCACAAAAAACATAAAACAGTTGCTAAACCTTCCTCGTTGCTAGATTCATGCAAGTGCGTCGAAAAATCTACTAAACTCGGGTTTAGTCGTTTTGTTCTGCTTCACAAAATGCCAACACATCCATTAAGTGTTTAGAAACCAACTCTGTTATAAGAGAGTGACACGCAATCAGTTCTCCTGAAAAATCTTCCATTTGTTGCACATTCTACTAGGCATTTTACACACAGTTTATCACCCTTTCCGCGACAGTATGAGCTTCACCTGCTTCTGCTTCACCTGCTTCTGATTCACCTGCTTCTGATTCACCTGCTTCTGCTTCACCTGCTTCTGCTTCACCTGTTTCTGCTTCACCTGTTTCTGCTTCGCCTGCTTCTGCTTCACCTGCTTCTGCTTCACCTGCTTCTGCTTCACCTGCTTCTGCATCACCTGCTTCTGCTGCACCTGCTTCAGCTATGGGATAATAACTAATACTCTATGATGCCACAAGAACATCTTTGTTTTTGTTACTGTACTCTGACTTTCAGCTTTTCTTTGGAAAAACTCATCACTTGTGTCTTTCATGTCAAGTTGTCTTCATAATCTCACAACTTTACTCAATATTTCTCCACTTTCATTAAACAGTTAAGTTGATTCGTCTGTATAACCAGAGCAGTAAACCCACAGCGATGGAGACTTCCTTTTACTTATCTTTCTTAACAGTGTTCAAACTTAAATTCTTATTATATGTACCAGTGTCATTAGTGGTGCTAGCTAACCTGTACGTGGAACGTGGTATTATGTTGATCACGTGAAGAATCAGGTTAACAACATAATACTACGTGAGGGATCGCGTGAAGAAAATTATACCACGTGAGGGATCACGTTAACAACAAGGGAAGGAAGGGATCACATGAACAACATAATACCACTTGAGGATCACATGAACAACATAATACCACTTGAGGATCACATGAACAACATAATACCACTTGAGGATCACATGAACAACATAATACCACTTGAGGATCACATGAACAACATAATACCACGTCCCATCACGTGGCATCATTACATGGATGACACTAGTCAAAGCTCCTAGACGACTCAACCTGATCGGACACAAAGACCAATTTAAGGAAGCTGAGGCATCAATCCACTGTACCAAAGAAGACTAGGAGAATGCCTCACTAACTTATATCGGGATGATAATTGCTATAAATAGAAAGTGAATAGGAAGTCAACTAGTAAGGAGGAACAAATATGTTGTTTCTCCAGTGATGATCTTGAAACCTAGCAAGATATCCTCAATCTTTTCTATCTCAGGGCTTCCAGATTCTGGTACAGTACTAGAGTACTTTGAAGGTGAATCCTGTCATTTTGAGAAGAGCCTTACAATCTCGAAATATCCCCTAACTTCTTGTAAACATAGAACAGTTGAGTTATCCTACCCAGTGGCAATACTGCTCATAGGGTTACACTTTTTTTTTCTCCAATAGTCAGCACTGAGGTTGTACCATTAACCTCCAAATATATATCAAGGATATCATTTGTCCACGTTTCCCCAACAGTTCCATTTGCATAGCTGCGACTTTACACTGTTCCATGATCCGGTGGTGAGAAAGTGAATGTGCGACGGCTCGTGGCCTCAACACGCTAGATCAGGTACACAAATATGCTTGTAGAATTTATAATGTCAACAACACCTGCATAATAAACATGAATCACTACACAGGGATTGAAGTAAGACGCAGACAGTCGTGCACGAAAGTGACACTAAAGAGTGAAGACACCAGGAGACCACCATCAATCCAGGGTTGAGGCACCAAACAACCCTTCAGCGATTCATTTTTCAACACCCCAAAATGCACTCTACACCTCACCATCCTCTCCACGCCCCACTGTCCGCACTACAACCCACCACCCAGTCACCAATTCACACTCTCACCTGCACCCCTACTGTCATCTAACCTAAACTTCTACTTAGCATCTCACTGTTCTCCATCAAGAAGTGATTCAGGATAAACAACTTAGCCGGAATCGAGTCTTGGAGAAGAGAAGTACAGTGCCTGCACTACATTTTAATTCATATATATGTCGTCACGAATAGGTAAAATTGGTCATTTTGCTAGAACTCATTTAAAATTAAGTTCTTTCTAAAAAAAATTCTTATACATTTGAAGATATATCTTTTCATTTATGTTAGTATAAAAATTAATGATGTTGTACCAAAAGAACCTTACACAACTTACCTAACCTTATTATAACAAGCACAATTTAATTTAGCCTAATTCAACTAAATATATTTTATATAAGTTTACAATAATTTAATAATAAACAAATACAATGAAATATTTTTTTTTCTCGTTAGAATCAGAATATTTTTTGCAAAAATACTGCATACACAAATTTTCGCTTGAATGATTCGGCAAGAATAGCGTTGCTATTTAAGCCAAAATCGCATGTTTTATTTATTCGGCACAACACACACACACACACACACACTGGAAAACTTCATGTACCAACACGTAAGGGACACTACCAGAGAGAGAGGAGAGGATGAACCAGCAAGACTGGACCTAATATTCACTTTGAGTAGTGCAGATATTGAGGACATCACATATGAAAAACCCCTTGGGGCCAGTGATCATGTGGTTTTAAGCTTCGAATACACAGTAGAGTTACAAGTGGAGGGGGAAGCAGAAACAGCCAGACGAATGAAGCCAAACTCCAAGAAAGGGGACTATGCGGGCATGAAGAATTTCCTAAACGGGGTTCAGTGCGACAGAGAACTGGCAGGGAAGTCAGAAAACGAGATGATGGAATATGTGACAACAATATGCAAGGAAGCTGAGGAGAGGTTTGTACCCAAATGTAACAGAAATAATGAAAAAGCCAGGATAAGCCCGTGGTTCATTCAAAGGTGCAGGGAGGCCAAAACCAAGTGTGCTAGGGAATGGAAGAAGTATAGAAAGCAAAGGACCCAGGAAAATAAGGAGAGAAGTCGTAGAGCCAGGAATGAATATGCACAGGTAAGAAGGGAGGCCCAACGACAGTACGAAAAGGACATAGCAGAGAAAGCCAAATCTCACCCGAAGCTGTTGTACAGCCACATCAGGAGGAAAACAACAGTCAAGGACCAGGTGATCAGGCTAAGGAAGGAAGGAGGAGAGATCACAAGAAACGACCGCGAAGTATGTGAGGAACTCAACATGAGATTCAAAGAAGTGTTCACCGAGGAGACAGAAGGGACTCCAGAAAGACAGAGGTGGGGTACACCACTAAGTGTTGGACACAATACATGCAACCGAGGAAGAAGTGAAGAGGCTGCTGAGTGAGCTAGATACCTCAAAGTCGATGGGGCCGGATCACATCTCTCCATGGGTCCTGAGGGAGGGAGCAGAGGCGCTATGTGTACCCCTAACAACAATATTCAACACATCTATCGAAACAGAGAGATTACCTGAGGTATGGAAGACAGCAAATGTAGTCCAAATTTTTAAAAAAGGAGACAGACAAGAAGCACTAAACTACAGACCAGTGTCACTGACATGTATAGTATGCAAAGTCATGGAGAAGATTATCAGGAGAAGAGTGGTGGAGCACCTAGAAATGAATGAGCTTATCAACGACGGCCAACACGGTTTCAGGGACGAGAAATCCTGTGTCACAAACCTACTGGAGTTCTATGACAGGGTGACAGCAGTAAGACAAGAGAGAGAGGGGTGGGTAGATTGCATTTTCTTGGACTGTAAGAAGGCGTTTGACACAGTTCCACACAAGAGATTAGTGCAAAAGCTGGATGACCAGGCAGGGAAAGCAGGGAAGGCACTGCAATGGATCAGGGAATACCTGTCAGGAAGACAGCAGCGAGTCATGGTACGTAGCGAGGTGTCAGAGTGGGCGCCTGTGACGAGTGGGGTTCCACAGGGGTCAGTCCTAGAATCGGTGCTGTTTCTGGTATTTATGAACGACATGACGGAAGGAATAGACTCCGAAGTGTCCCTGTTTGCAGATGATGTGAAGTTGATGAGAAGAATTCAATCGGACGAGGACCAGGCTGGACTAGGTCCAGCAATTGGCTCCTGGAGTTCAACCCCACGAAGTGCAAAATCATGGAGATTGGGAAAGGGCAAAGAAGACAGCAGACGGAGTACAGTCTAGGGGGCCAGAGACTACTCAAGGAAAAAGATCTTGGGGTGAGTATAACACCAGGCACATCTCCTGAGGCGCACATCAACCAAATAAGTGCTGCAGCATACGGGCGCCTAGCAAACCTAAGAACAGCATTTCGAATCGTTCAGGACCCTGTTCACTGTGTACGTTAGGCCCATATTGGAGTATGCAGCTCCAGTTTGGAACCCACACCTAGCCAAGCACATAAAGAAACTAGAGAAATTGCAAAGCTTTACAACAAGACTAGTCCCGGAGCTAAGGGGTATATCCTACTAGAGGTTAAGGGAAATCGACCTGACGACACTGGAGGACAGGAGAGATAGGGAGGACATGATAACGACATATAAAATACTGAGAGGAATTGACAAGGTGGACAGAGACAGAATGTTCCAGAAATGAGACACAGCAACAAGGGGACACATTTGAAAGTTGAAGACTCAGATGAATCACAGAGATGTTAGGAAGTATTTCTTCAGTCGCAGAGTTGTCAGGAAGTGGAATAGCTTGGGAAGTGATGTAGTGGAGGCAGGATTCATTCATAGCTTCAAGAAGAGGTATGATAAAGCTCATGGCGCAGGGAGAGTGACCCAGTAGCGGCCAGTGAAGAGGCGGGGTCAGGAGCTATGAATCGACCCCTGCAACCACAACTAGGTGAGTACACACACATACATATATATATATATATATATATATATATATATATATATGAAGGGATTCAGGGAAACCGGCAGGCCGGACTTGAGTTCTGGAGATGGGAAGTACAGTGCCGGCACTCTGAAGGAGGGGTGTAAATGTTGCAGTTTTATAACTGTAGTGTAAAGCACCCTTCTGGCAAGACAGTGATGGAGTGAATGATGATGAAAGTTTTTCTTTTTCGGGCCACCCTGCCTTGGTGGGAATCGGCCGATGTGTTAATATATAAAATAATATATATATATATATATATATATATATAAAATATATATATATATATATATATATATATATATATATATACGGCACTGTACTTCCCATCTCCATGAATCCGGCCTGTCGGTTTCCCTGAATCCCTTCATAAATATTACCTTGCTTACACTCAAACAGCACGTCAAGTTCTAAAAACCATTTGTCTCCATTCGCTCCTATCTAACACGCTCACACACGCTTGCTGGAAGTCCAAGCCCCTCCCACACAAAACTTCCTTTACCCCCTCCCTCCAACCATTCCTAGGCATACCCCTACCCCGCCTTCACTCCACTACAGATTTATACACTCTCGAAGTCATTCTATTTCGTTCCATCTTCTCTATATGTCCAAACCATCTTAATAACACCTCCACAGCCCTCTGGATAATAGTTTTGGTAATCCCGCACCTCCTCCTAATCTCCAAACTACGGATTCTTTGCATTATATTCACACCACACATTGCTCTCAAACATGACATCTCCACTGTCTCCAGCCTTCTCCTTATTGCAACATTCACCACCCATGCTTCACACTCGAGCATTCACTTCTCTTACAACTCCATCTATAAATATATTGAACAACCATGGTGACATCACATATCCCTGTCTAAGGCCTATTTGTACTGGGAAATAATCTCCCTCTCGCCTACATACTCTAACTTGAGCCTCACTATCCTCATAAAGACTCTTCACTGCTTTAGTAACCTACCTCCTATTCCATACATTTGCAACATCTTCCACATTATCCCCCTATCCACCCTATCATACACCTTTTTCAAATCCATAAATGCCACAAAAACCTCTTTGCCCTTATCTAAATACTGTTCACCTATATGTTTCACTTTAAACACTTGGTATACACACCCCCTACCCTTCCTAAAGCCTCCTTGTTCAGTTGCTCTCCTGCATTCCGTCTTCTTTCAATAATAACTCTACCATAAACTTTACCAGGAATACTCAACAGACTTATTCCCCTATAATTTTTACACTCTCTTTTGTCCCCTTTGCCTTTATACAAAGGAACTATGTATGCTCTCTGCCAATCCCTAGGTATCTTACCCTCTTCCATACATTTATTAAATAAAACCACTAACCATTCCAAAACTTTATCCCCACCAGCTTTCAATATTTCTATTTTTATCCCATCAATCCCAGCTGCTTTACCCCCCTTTCATACTACCCACTGTCCCACGCACTTTCCCCACACTCACAACTGGCTCTTCCACACTCCTACAAGATGTTATTCCTCCTTGCCCTATACACGAAATCACAGCTTCCCTGTCTTCATCAACATTTAACAATTCCTCAAAATATTCCCTCCATCTTCTCGATACCTCTAACTCTCCATTTAATAACTCTCCTCTCCTATTTTTAACTATTAAATCCATTCGTTCTCTAGGCTTCCTCAACTTATTTATCTCACTTCAAAACTTTTTCTTATTTTCAGCAAAATTTGTTGGTAACATCTCAACCACCCTCTCATTTGCTCTCTTTTTTTACATTGCTTCACCACTCTCTTAACCTCTCTTGTTCTCTTTATATACTCTTCCTTCTACTTTGTAGAAACATCTCAAATGCTAACTTTTTCTCTCTTACTACTCTCTTTACATCATTGCACCAATCGCTCTTCTTCCCTCCCGCACCCACTTTCCTGTAACCACAAACTTCTGCCGAACACTCTAACACTACATTCTTAAACTTACCCCATACATCTTCTACCCCATTGCCTATACTCACACTAGCCCATCTGTCCTCCATCAGTTGTTTACATCTTACCCTAACTGCCTCCTCCTATAGTTTATAAACCTTCACCTCTCTTACTTGCTGCTTCCATTTTCCTTGTATCCCATCTACCTTTTACTCTCACTGTAGCTACAACTAAAAAGTAATCTGATATATCTGTGGCCTCTCTATAAATATGTACATCCTGAAGTCTACCCAACAGCCTTTTATCTACCAATACGTAGTCCAACAAACTACTGTCATTACGCCCTACATCATATCTTGTATACTTATTTATCCTGTGTGACATCACACATCCTTGTCTAAGGCCTATTATTCCTGGAAAATAATCTCCCTCTCTCCTACATACTCTAACCTGAGCCTCACTATCCTCGTAAAAACTTTTCACTGCTTTCAATAACCTGCCTCCTATTCCATACATTTGCAACATCTGCCACATTGCTTCCCTATCCACCCTGTCATACGCCTTTTCCAAATCCATTAATGAAACAAAAACCTCTTTACCCTTATCTATATACTGTTCACCTACATGTTTCACTGTAAACACTTGGTCTACACACCCCCTACCCTTCCTAAAGCCACCTTGTTCATCTGCTATACTGCTCTCTGTCTTACTCTTAATTCTTTCAATAATAACTCTACCAAACACTTTACCAGGTACACTCAACAGACTTATTCCCCTATAATTTTTATACTCTGTTTTGTGCCCATTGCCTTTATACAAAGGAACTATGCATGCTCTCTGCCAATCCCTAGTTTCTTTACCCTCTTCCATACATTTATTAAACAAAAGCACAAAGAATTCTAAAATGTAGCTCGAGTGCGAGCGCACTCAGCTCACAAGCTGAAGTCCTTGGTTCGATCCACGGTATGGGTGGAAACGTTATGACGTATTTCCTTAAGACACCTGCTGTCTCTATCAGTAAAATAGGTTCCTGGGTGTTAGTCGACTGGTGTGGATTGCATCCTGGGGACAAAATTGACCTAATTTGTCCTAAATGCTCAGCATTACAAGGGGCTTTCTATATAGCAGTATGTCAGTGCTGTCAGCTAGGTCTGTATACATTGTACATGTACTTATAGAAATTATTATTATTATTATTATTATTATTATTATTATTATTATTATTATTATTATTACTATTATTATTATTATTGTTATTATTAATATAAATAATTATATTATTATTATATCCCCACCTGCTTTTAACACTTCTGCCTTTATCCCATCAATCCCAGCTCCATTACCTCTGTTCATTCTACTCACTGCCTCATGCACCTCCCTTACACTCACAACTGGCTGTTCCTTACTCCTATAAGATGTTATATCTCCCTGCCGAATGCACGAAATCACATCTTTCCCCCATCTTCCCGATACTTCCCCCTCTCCATCTAATAACCCTCCTCTCCTATTTTTAACTGTCTTAACTTATTAATCTCACTCCAAAACTTATTCTTAGTCCCAACAAAATTTGTTGATAACATCTCACCCAGTCTCTCACTTGCTCTCCTTTTACATTCTTTCACCACTCTCTTAACCTCTTTTTTTCTCTTCATATACTCCTCCCTCCTTGCATTTATTCTACTTTGTTTAAACCTCTCATATGCTAACTTTTTTCTCTTACTACTCTCTTTACCTCATCATTCCACCATTCGCTCTTCTTCCCTCCCGCACCCACTTTCCTGTAACAACAAACTTCGGCTGAACACTCTAACACTACATTCTTAAATCTATCCCATATCTCTTCAACCTCACTGTCTATACTCCCACTAGCCCATCTTTCTTCCAATAGTTGTTTATAGTTTACCCTAACTGCCTCCTTCTTTAGTTTATAAACCTTTGCTTCTCTCTCTCTCTCTTTCTCTCTTACTTGCTGATGCCATTGTTACAAAAAGGCTATATCTAAAGTATAGACATCTCCAGTGAATACTAGAAGGTCTCCCCCTCTAGCATTCAGCCTGTTTCTGGTTTTTGTAACAAGTTGTCAGAAAAAGATCAACTTGAGTGAAATATTAATAGAGTTTTGGGATTACAACTAGGTGATAATAATCCAACGAAATAAAAGTTGAGATCTTTAATACAAAAGGTGTCTAGGTAGATAATAAGTATTACATAGTTTAGGATACAAGATCCTTCATATCTCTTGTAGTGCAATATTGAATTGTATATATGGTCATATAGTGCTGAGGGCACTTTTCGAACAGTACAAATCGTGAGTACTTTACTATGATGAGATATACACTTGAATACGAATAATACAAATATATACAAGTGTATGAATGTGTATGTGTGCTCAAAGTTTCAGTAAGACTAGACTCGTAATAGACTTAAATAGTGACTGACAATAAGTCCTCAAATAATCTATATTTTCGTCCATCAAGGCAATCAAAACAGCTTGCTTGAACAAAATGACGAAACATTCGCAAACAGCATTAATGTACCAAGCAGCCGCACAGCGTCAGGAACAAGGAGACAAAATAACGAACCTAACTGAGGACCATCAGCAGATCCTCCATAAAAGGCATAAAATTCCCTTAATACTGAATCTAAGTTAAGCATAACCAAATTCCAGACTACGACGGTGCGTAGATGCCACACAAAGTAGGTCAGAAGCTTCAACTCGGGACCAGGGTTGAAGAGTGTCTCCTCACGACACAACCTCTGCAAAACGTCAAAGTCACTAAGTGTGAACGAGAGGCACGTTTCAAACTCATCAGCGAAACTATACTCTACCAAAACAGAGTACATAAATAATGAACAAACAGTCAGAGAGAAGACAGATCCCTGAAGAGATGTTTCTTGTAGAAGTCGCTCGAGAGATGGTTCCAGGACTAGAAGCAGATGGAGAGAGAGAGAGAGGTATGGACTGCAAGCCTCACATCTGGTCAGATCACGTGACTCGCCCGTGCTACTCCAGCGGCAGTACGAGGTACCGCCTGACACAAACAAGCGAGTAGTAGTTAGCAAAATTTTTTGCGACAACGGACAGCCAATCACAACTCTTCAACAGCGAGCTCAGTGAGATGTGTAATATGTTACATCAGTAATATAAAATTATATGAAAAGGTAAATATATACATACAATATCCACTATAAACATTGGGGACTATTCAGGGGGTGCAATAGCACCAATGTACCTTTCGCTCTCACTGTAGCTACAACTAAAAAATGATCTAATATATCCGTGGCTCCTCTATAAACATGCACATCCAAATGTCAATCAAATGCCCCCATTATCATGAGGCACCGCAAACTTACCTACCACTCCCTCTTTGACAGTTTCACCCACTTTAGCATTCATGTCTCCCGCTCCAAATACTGTCTCATTTGGTTCAAATCTTCACAAACACTTGATTAACATTTCCCAAAATCTCTCTCTCTTCCCTCTACACTTCTCTCTTTTTCAGATGCATACACACTTATTACAAACACATAATCCTTGAAATTATGCATTTATATTCCCTCTTCTCCTTCCATATCTGATCCTTCAACATTATTGCTACCCCCTTCGACTTTGTTTTGCTTAGAGCTAGGACTCCCATTTTCTTTTCATTCATAACATTGGCAATCATCTCTTTCTTATCATCTGCACTACATCCACGCACATTCAAACATCCCAGCTTTATAAAGCTTTTCGTCTCATTATTTTTAATAGTTTATACAGGAGAAGGGGTTCCTAGCCCCTTGCTCCCGGCATTTTAGTCGCCTCTTACGACACGCATGTCTTACGGAGGAAAGATTCTTTTCCACTTCCCCATGGAGATGAAAGGAAATAGATATAAACAAGAACTATTAAGAAAATAGAAGAAAATTCAGATCTGGGTTTATACATATACACATAATGTGAGGCCTACTCCACCCGACCCCATATGTGGTGGGGTGTGGTTGGCATCCTTCTTGCCTCTCTCAGACAGGGACTGGCTGGTGCCTCCACACTACCATACTCTGAAAACTTACCCTACTTCTCCTGTTGTTGCCTTTGCAACATTGCACAGCTCCTGATGACGCACTGAGAAGTGTGAAAGTACTTGAGCTAAAGATTTCCACCTCCCGTGGCTTGTGTTGCACGTGTACATATATATGTAGTGTAAAATATGTGTAAGTAGAAGTACCAAGGAGTACCTATTTTCTTGCTTGTTTATGAGACAGAAAGAAAACAGACCAACAATCCTACCATATGTATATGTCGTGACGAATAGGTAAAACTTGCGATTTTGGCTTAAATAGCATCGCTCTTCTTGCCAAATAAGGCAAGGGAAAATTTATGTAAGCAATAATTTCGCAAAAATCATTCTGAACCTAACGAAAAAAATATACACTGCTAATCATGGCATTATGCCGGGTGAGCGCCCTGGCATAATGCCTTGACGAAAATCAAAGGCCAACAATACAGGCAGATCTTTTCTCATCAGTGCATTATGCCGGGAAGCAGCCGTTAGCATGACGTCACGACATGCCACCACACTCCACAGTGATTCTTCAGTGCTCACGTGGCTGCTGTGATGAGAGGAAGTGTTGCACTTTTGTCTCTCATCCACCCCATCTTTTGACCAGTGTTCCCTTTGGTTTTATGGCTATACATGTTTGATTATGGGTAAAAGGAAGTCTTTAACACTTGAAATTATATCTCAAATCATAGCACTTCACAAAGATGGGCACCAGATGAAAGAAATGGTGGAGAATGTTGGTGTGTGTGTGAGCGTTCAGTGAGGAACTGGGTGCAGCATTTCAAGGCTGGTGCCCGTGTCGAGTTACCGTCTGCCAAACCTCGGCGTGGCCCCTCGAAGAAGACATCTGTTCGTACCTTAACTGTGTTAAAGAAGCAGTTAGCCAGTACAACTAAGATAACTGCTAGAGAATTGAAAGAAAAGAACCCACATCTTTTCTCAGAGGTGTCTAAAAATTGTTAACAGACGTGTGTCAAAACTGGGCTACAGTAGTAACCACCAGACTCACGAAGTCGTAATGACACGATTGCAAATAAACCATACCACGGGTGGGGTTAGAACCCGTGATCAGAGAGTCTCAAAACTCTAGACCGACGCTTTAGCCACTGGGCCAGCTGGCCCAGTGGCTAAAGCGTCGGTCTGGAGTTTTGAGACACTCTGATCGCGGGTTCTAACCCTACCCGTGATATGGTTTGTAACCGCCAGGTTAAGAAACAGATCCTCTCCAAGCCACAGAAGAAACGTAGGCTGGCTTATGCAAAGAAATATCTTCACTGGACTCCTCAACAGTGGTCTGAAGTACTTTGGAGTGATGAAGCAACCTTCACCGTCACCTGTAATCGTGTGGGACATGTGTACCGGCACAGAGGTAGTGACCGCTAGACCCACGCTACACCTGTGGGACCACCAAACACCCTGACTTGCTCATGTTGGTGAACTCATTGTGCTTCCCAAAAACCAGTATATGAACCAGTATAATTACCTCGAGTTATTGTGTGACATTTTACCTGAGGCATTTAACAAGTGTGGGGCTACGGTTTTTATGCAGGACGGTGCACTGTGTCATACCACCAAATCTGTAGTTCAGTGGCTTAAGTACTGTAAAGTGAGGTTCTTTAATGACTGATCAGGCAATCCCCCAGACCTAAACCCTATTGAGAACCTCTTGTCAATAGTGAAATGAAGATTACTGGGCAAGGATATCATTTCCATCTTGCAACTGGAGGCTGCTCTACATGAGGCATGGAATAATATACCTCCCCAAACCCTTAGAATTTGTGTAAGAGTCTTCATACACGGATGAGGGACGTGATTAAGCGTAAAGGACGTAGCACCAAGTTTTAAAACCTCAGTAAATGTGCAAATATATATTATAATCATTCATGGTATGTGTTTGAGTTTTGGTATGTGTGTGGGGGGCGGCATAATGCCGTGACTAGCACACAGTGGGCTTTAATAAGTCACAAACAGATCTGTCAATAAAGTATCACATTATACTGTTTATGTGTTTATTTTTCCAGACTGTTACCTCGGAGACTCTACCAACAACTTACTGTAAAAGTCTGAAAACAGGAGAGAAAAAAGAACTAGTAAACAAATATATGAAAGACAAACTGCAAACAACATCAAAGAATTTATGAAACGTGTCGTGTAAAAAAGTTAAAGCATAGCAGGCAACAACAGAAATATAGCTTCGATACTCACCTTAGCTTTTTGCTCTGTGTTTACAGCTAAACACGACAGGAACAACAAAAATTTGCTTATAGCTCCCGAATCTGGAAAACATATCTTAAGGTAATTATCAGTCTTCATATATTAACATACTCGGAGATACTGAATAATAATATATCAAGGGAACCTGTCTAAGTCCCTGCAGTAATTAAAAAAAATCAAATCGCACACCCGTTAATGGTGATACTTAACAAATCCTTAGAAGAAGGTAAGGTGTCAAATAACTGAAAAGCGGCAAATCTTACTCCATTATTAAAATATGGGGGCGTCTATCTCAGCAATGTGTGGCGTGGCTGGGTTGGTAGCGCACTCAGCTCACACACTGAGTGTCCGTGCCTTGATCCCGGCATGAGTGGAAACATGGGCCATGTTTCCTTACACCTGGTGGCCCTGTTCACCTAGCAGCGTTGAAATGAGCTGAGGTAAGATAACAGGTCAGTGTTGGGCCCCTTGTTGTTCACAATTTACATAAACGACACAGGTGAAAAAAACTATTGTAATGAAAAAGCCAGGATGAGCCCGTGGTTCACCCAAAGGTGCAGGGAGGCCAAAACCAAGTGTGCTAGGGAATGGAAGAAGTATAGAAGGCAAAGAACCCAGGAGAATAAGGAGAGAAGTCGTAGAGCCAGAAATGAATATGCACAGTAAAAAAAAAAAGATGACTTTTATCATGGAAATAATCATTACATTTTTTTAGAGTATGACATTTTAGTAACTCTTTCTTTCTCTCTCTCTCTCTCTCTCTCGTTCCTTCATAAACATCAATACACTTAACATACTGTTCTATATACCTGAACAAGGCCGTATCAACACAAATTAATATTTTCTGTGCCTGTTCACCACATGATGCACGTACGATGGTCAAGTGCTGCGTCAGGTATTTCTGAAGTCCCTCCCAGTGTGCTGATGAGAGAAATGATTGTCAGAAGTGTCACACTGCGCATCATTTCTCTGGTGTGGGCGGCAGGGAAGGACTCACCCAACAAGTGCCAGATATCAGCTGTCAGAGTTATCTGCCGCACGATGGCACAATATACCTGAGATACAGTGTCCAATAATATTCCTGTCTACCTCTTGACCACTAACTTCTCTGTTAGAGAGTGGGCGAGGTATTTCCATGTTGCATATTTTACGAAAACTGCGTTCTATTTTAATGTCTAATTCCTCCTCTCACGATCAAACATTTGTTTACATCAGTTAATATATAAAGATCAATCAAAGGCTGAGCTAATTTAAAAGAAAGTAATCTCAGTTCGTTAATGAGGTCAAGGTAAAGGTACACTGGAGGTGTCCTCTGGACATAGACACCAACTTAATTAATCCCAGACAATAATTTACTAAAAAAAAAAAAAAAAAAAGTCAGCCTGCCTAAATCAACGAGAAGTGTTTCATTTTTGTTTCGTATACATAGTACACACAAAAAAAATATTTCCAAATGCCTCGAGAGAACACAGGTGTTACTAGAACATAAGAAAGAAGGAACACTGCTGCAGGCCTACTGGCCCATGCGAGGCAGGTCCAAGTCTCCCACCGGCTTAAGATCAGGTCACATTCACTTAAAGGAGGAGCATGCCATCTGACCTAGTAGCACAAGCTAGTCAGGTCCAACTCATACCCACCCACACCCACTCATGTATTTATCTAACCTATTTTTAAAACTACACGTTTTAGCTTCTATGACGGTACTCGAGAGTTTGTTCCACTCATCCACAACTGTTACCAAACCAGTGCTTTCCTATATTCTTTCTGAATCTGATTTTTTTCCAACTTAAAACCATTGCTGCGAGTCCTGTCTAGGCTAGATATTTTTAGCACGCTATTTATATCCCCTTTCTTTATTCCTGTTTTCCATTTATACACCTCAATTACATCCCCCCTAATTCTACGCCTTTCTAGAGAGTGCAGATTCAGGGCCTCAGTCTATCCTCATAGGGAAAATTTCTGATACATGGGATCAACTTTGTCATCCTCATTTGTACGTTTTCCAGTGCATTTATATCCATTCTGTAATACGGTGACCAGAACTGTGCAGCATAATCTAAATGAGGCCTAACCAAAGATATATAGAACTGAATAACAACCTGAAAACTTCTATTATTTATACTTCTTGATATGAAGCCAAGGATTCTGTTCTTTTTATTGTGAACACTTATGTACTGTTGTCTTGGTTTTAGATTACTGCAAACCAGAACTCCTAAATCCTTTTCGCAATCAGTAGTATTAAGATCTACATTATTTAGTTTATATGTGGCATGGTTATTGTCCTGTCCAATATTTAGAACTTTGCATTTATCTATATTAAACTGCATCTGGCACTTCTCCGACCACTGCATCAGTCTATTCAAATCTTCCTGGAGTGCTCTAATGTCCTCATTTGAATGAATTGGACGGCCTATTTTGGTGTCATCGGCAAACTTGCTTATGTCGCTATTTATTCCTTCCTCTATGTCGTTTATGTAGATTGTGAACAACAAGGAACCCAATACTGACCCCTGTGGAACACCGCTTGTGACACTTCCACATTTTGATTTCTCCCCATTTATTCAAACTCTCTGCTGCCTATTTCTCAACCATGCCTCTATCCAGGAAAACATTTCTCCTATTCCGTGTGCCTTAATTTTCCTCAATAGTCTCTGATGTGGGACTCTATCAAAAGCCTTACTGAAGTCCATATACACAATATCATATGCATTACCATGATCTACCTCCTCAAATACCTTAGTGAAAAAAGCTATTAAATTTTTAAGGCAGGAACGCCCTTTTGTAAAACCGTGCTGAGATTTGTTGATTAATTTATGCTTTTCAAGATGGCTACGAATTGCCTCGGCAATTATTGATTCCATAAATTTTCCCACTATGGAGGTTAGGGTTATTGGTCTATAGTTCGAAGCTAAGGACCTGTCTCCTGCTTTGAAAATAGGTATTACATTTGCAATTCTCCACTTATCTGGCACCATGCCAGTTTGCAGTGATATGTTGAAAAGATTAGCCATAGTTTTGCTAAGCTCCTCTTTACATTCCTTTAGAACCCTTGCATACAGTTCATCAGGGCCTGGGGATTTGTTAGGTTTTAATTTATCTATTTGCCTAAGGACCATGTCACTTGTGACCCTAATCGTGCATAGTTTTCTATCGTCCTGCTCTACATAATTTATTATTTCTGGAATATCGCTAGTATCTTCCTGTGTAAAAACTGAGAGGAAGTATGTGTTAAGAATTGTACACATTTAGTGATCACTGTCGGTGAGCTGACCCGAGTAACTTTTGAGTGGGCCTATCTTGTCCCTAATCTTACTTCTGAATACCTGAAAGAATCCTTTTGAGTTAGTCTACGATTCCCTTGCAACTTTAACCTCATAATCTCTCTTTGCTTTTCATATTCCTTTTTTTATTTCTCTCTTTAACTGAATATATTGATTTCTTAACTGCCCCTTATGGGCACACTATGTACGATAATCCAATAAAAGTTGAACAATGTGATATTTTTACAGGGGTCTGGCTCCCTCTTGTGTTACAGGGGTCTGGCTCCCTCCTGTGTTACAGGAGTCTGGCTCCCTCATGTGTTACAGGGGTCTATCTCCCTCCTGTGTTACAGGAGTCTGGCTTCCTCCTGTATTACAGGGGTCTGGCTCCCTCCTGTGTTACAGGAGTCTGGCTCTCTTCTGTGTTACAGGGGTCTGGCTCCCTCCTGTGTTACAGGGGCCTGGCTCCCTCCTGTATTACATGGGTCTGGCTCCCTCCTGTGTTACAGGGGTCTGGCTCCCTCCTGTGTTACAGGGGTCTGGCTCCCTCCTGTGTTACAGGGGTCTGGCTCCCTCCTGTGTTACAGGGGTCTGGCTGCCTCCTGTGTTACAGGGGTCTGGCTCCCTCCTGTGTTACAGGGGTCTGGCTCCCTCCTGTGCTGCAGGGGTCTGGCTCCCTCCTGTTTTACAAGGGTCTGGCTCCCTTCTGTGTTACAGGGGTCTGGCTCCCTCTAGTGTTACAGGAGTCTGGCCCCCTCCTGTGTTACAGGGGTCTGGCTCCCTCCTGTGTTACAGGGGCCTGGCTCCCTCCTGTATTACAGGGGTTTGGCTCCCTCCTGTGTTACAGGGGTCTGGCTCCCTCCTGTGTTACAGGGATCTGGCTCCCTCCTGTATTACAGGGGTCTGGCTCCCTCCTGTATTACAGGGGTCTGGCTCCCTCCTGTGTTACAGGGGTCTGTCTCCCTCGTGTGTTACAGGAGTCTGGCTTCCTCCTGTGTTACAGGAGTCTGGCTCCCTCCTGTGTTACAGGGGTCTGGCTCCCTCCTGTGTTACAGGGGTCTGGCTCCCTCCTGTATTACAGGGGTCTGGCTCCCTCCTGTGTTACAGGGTCTGTCTCCTCGTGTGTTACAGGAGTCTGGCTTCCTCCTGTGTTACAGGAGTCTGGCTCCCTCCTGTGTTACAGGAGTCTGGCTCCCTCCTGTGTTACAGGGGTCTGGCTCCCTCCTGTGTTTGGGAGACGACTAGTCTTTGTTATACAAACTGCTATGAGCTGCTAAATTGTGAACAATATTCATGAAAATAGAATGATATAAATACTACATCTGTCTGTCTCCCTCGTGTGTTACAGGAGTCTGGCTTCCTCCTGTGTTACAGGAGTCTGGCTCCCTCCTGTGTTACAGGGGTCTGGCTTCCTCCTGTGTTACAGGGGTCTGGCTCCCTCCTGTATTACAGGGGTCTGGCTCCCTCCTGTGTTACAGGGGTCTGTCTCCCTCGTGTGTTACAGGAGTCTGGCTTCCTCCTGTGTTACAGGAGTCTGGCTCCCTCCTGTGTTACAGGAGTCTGGCTCCCTCCTGTGTTACAGGGGTCTGGCTCCCTCCTGTGTTTGGGAGACGACTAGTCTTTGTTATACAAACTGCTATGAGCTGCTAAATTGTGAACAATATTCATGAAAATAGAATGATATAAATACTACATCTCAGAGCTTTTGTTTATTACATAATTCAACGAGAGTCATAATCAACTTAGACTAACAATATTTCGTGAAACGAAAGTGCTATTTTGTTAGAGAATTGTTCTATTCACCGTAGTATTAATATAATTACTTGGTCGCAAGAGCGTTTGCTTTCATGTAAATCCATTTAGTGAATATTTTGCTTTGGCTTTGGTTCCTAAACTAATGTTTTCATATACGTATATAAATAAAAAAAAAAACTTAGCGAAGCCTCTACAATTTTGTAAAAAAAAAAAAAAAACCATGAAAACGAAGTTGTCAACTAAATAGATTTTCAATCCTGTCGAGGCGGAATCACATAATAAGGTTTATCAGAAATTTGCCTTTTTTTTAAAAACCTTGAGATTAGTGAGTGAAAATTAGGCAGGGGGTCCAACATTGTTGTTGAGGTGGATGTTATGTATATACATTCATAAAATACAATTAGATGCGCTTGTATAAAATAGTAATATAATTTATTATACACAAACAGTAGGAGTTGAAAACAACATAGTCCAAGTATTGGGTTATAGTACTACAATCTCATTTAAGCTTGTTTTTTTAAGCATCCTTTGCCGCCTCACCTGATCTGGCGACGTTCACAAACAATTCTTAATTCTTTTCACCGACACGTTTAAAATAAAAAATGACACACCAACTATTTTTTTCTTTTGCACTCTTAGTTAATCTCAAGCATCTGATGAAGGTTTTGTTTCATGAAACCTCAGAGTTTATTTTGATGAATTAGACACATGTGCAACACGTAGTTATAGTTTCTTCAGAGACATTCTCACCATACAGCAGATGTGCCATTAACACCCGGAAGCTTAACCAGAGTCTTTATACCGGAGACATTCAGCTGTCGAACACCAGGTTATATGTGGGAAGACTC
Organism: Cherax destructor; assembly: GCA_009830355.1. NCBI lineage: Eukaryota > Metazoa > Arthropoda > Malacostraca > Decapoda > Parastacidae > Cherax > Cherax destructor. The sequence continues at coordinate 20,637 of WNWK01014444.1, read as the reverse complement.
ACCTGAAAACAATATTACACACACACATTCACACACACACACACACACACACACACACACACACACACACATATATATATATATATATATATATATATATATATATATATATATATATATATATATATATATATATATATATATATATATATATATATATTGTGTGTGTACTCACAAATTTGTGGTTGCAGGGGTCGAGTCATAGCTCCTGGCCCCGCCACTACACTGATCGCTACTAGGTCCTCTCTCTCTCTCTCTCTCTCTCTCTCTCTCTCTCTCTCTCTCTCTCTGCTACATGAGCTTTATAAAAACCCGTCTTAAAAGTATGTATGGTTCCTACCTCCACTACGTCACTTCCTGACAACTCTGTGACTGAAGAAATACTTCCTAACATCCCTTTGACTCATCTGAGTCTTCAACTTCTAATTGTGACCCCTTGTTTCTGTGTCTCATCTCTGGAACATCTTGTCTCTGTCCACCCTGTCGATTCCTCGCAGTATTTTGTATGTCGTTGTCTCCCCTAACCCTCCTGTCTTCCAGTGTCGTCAGGCCGATATCCCTTAACCTTTCTTCGTAAGGCATTCCCCTTAGCTCTGGAACCAGTCTTGTTGCAAACCTTTGCATTTTCTCTAATTTCTTGACGTGCTTGACCAGGTGTGGGTTCCAAACTGGTGCTGCATACTCCAGTATGGGCCTGACGTATATGGTGTACAGAGTCTTGAACGATTCCTTACTGAGGTATCGGAACGCTATTCTTAGGTTTGCCAGCCGCCCATAAGATGCAGCAGTTATCTGGTTGATGTGTGCCTCAGAAGATGTGGTTGGTATTATACTCACCCCAAGATCCTTTTCCTTGAGTAAGGTTTGCAGTCTTTGGCCACCTAGCCTATACTCTGTCTGCCCTTCCCCGATATTCATGACTTTGCATTTGGTGGGGTTAAATTCGAGGAGCCACTTGCTGGACCAGGCTTACAGCCTATCTAGGTATCTTTGTAGTTTTACCTGATCCTCATCCGATTTAATTTCCCTCATTAACTTCACATCATCTGAGTCTATACCTTCTGTCATGTCATTCACATATACCAAAAACAGTAGTGGTCCTAGGGCTGACCCCTGTGGAACCCCGCTCGTCACAGGTGCCCACTCTGACAACTTATCACGTACCATGACTCGTTGTTGCCTCCCTGTCAAGTATTCTCTGATCCATTGCAGTGCCTTTCCTGTTATGCGTGCCTGATCCTCTAACTTTTGCACTAATCTCTTATGAGGAACTGTGTCGAAGGCCTTCTTGCAGTCCAATAAAATGCAATCTACCCACCCCTCTCTCTCTCTCTCTCTCTCTCTCTCTCTCTCGTGTCATATTTCCGTTACCTTGTCATAAAACTCTAATAGGTTTGTGACACAGAATTTTTCTTTCCTGAAACTGTGCTGGCTGTCGTTTATAAGCTTGTTCCTTTCTAGGTGCTCTACCAGTGACGCTGGTCTGTAGTTTAATGCCTCATGTCTGTCTCCTTGTGTGTGTGTGTGTCTGTGTCTGTGTGTGTGTCTGTGTATACTCGTCTGATTTTGAATAAGTTCACTAAAGGAGTGTTTATATTTGATAAATATGTATAGGTATGCGGCTTAGTTCTGTCCTACTTATATTAGGCGAGCCTAAACTAAGTAGTTGTTGTTTAGTAATCATGAAGTTAAGGTTGTTTCTGAGTGATCATGATGGTTCTGGCGACGCTTGTAGAGGTGCTTCCTCCTTGACTTCAACCTCAGTGCTTCCCATTTTCTTAAGTGCTGTTTTATCTCTACGGATTTATAACTTTTCCCTGTATATGATGATGATGATGATGATGATGATGATGATGATGATGATGATGATGATGATGATGATGATGATGATGATGATGATGATGATGATGATGATGATAATAATAAAAATAATAATAATAATAATAATAATAATAATAATAATATTATTATTATTATTATTATTATTATTATTATTATTATTATTGTTATTATTATTATTGATAATATTTATTCACAGACATATGATATAATTTCATAAAGTCTAGAGGCTATGGCAACAATGCATCTATCATTGTTGCCATACAGATGAACGTAATGTGTCAAAATTTCTCTCCAGCCGCCTCATCAGTTTCTTTTCTCTGCTATTTTGAATTCAGTTCTGCGACGAAAGATATATAAGCACAGACATTCCTTTTATTCTGTGTTAGGGAGAGAGCCATCCTGAGAAATGATCAGTTTTTGAATAATGACAAAATCAGCTAGAACGAAACCTTTTAAGTTCCTGTAACCACTGAACCTTTAATGGGATGTAAGTAAATGGTGAGATAGCCCCGACAAGACATGGAAAAAGGCACTTTTATACCGTTTAGGACATTTATTAAAGGAAACTTTTTGCTATGAGTAGCTTCTTGAGTCTTAATACTGAGACAACTAAGAAAGTGTATATACAACAGCAGGATCCAAGCGGCATGCAGTGACAGGGTAACAATAGTAGTAGTAGTAACAGTATTGGTAGTAGTAATAGTGGTAGTAGTAATAGTGGTAGTAGTAACAGTGGTAGTAGTAGTACTAATAGTAGTGATAGTAGCAACAGTAGTAGCAGTAGTAGTAATAACAATATTAGTAATAGTAGTGAAGGTGCTAGTTCTGCTATAGTGCTCCTCTATTCATAGTTCTGAAGTAGGTATCAGGTGACAGTCGTCTTCAGCAATGTTCAGAAGAATCAGAATCAGAAGGGACTCCCAGGTAAAAACCCACTGGAGGCGAGGGGAAAGTGGTGATAGGTGAAGAATAGGTGGGGGAGAGGAAATAATAAAGAAAAAGGAAAAGACTTGGGGCTAAACCCAACCGCATGGCATTGTAAAGCTTATATAAGGCGTGAATGCTCCGAAAAGAATCATAATCAGAACAATATTCAGCTGGTCAGTAGACTGGACAGTGTGGCACTGCAGGACGTGTGGCACTGCAGGACGTGTGTGTAAATCATCTTCGTGATCGACTAACCTACCCTCACCTAACTTCATGAAGTGTCCAACATCGTCTCTGTGTTGGACACACGAGTTTTTACGGTCTGTATAAAGACAGAGGAAGTCACTCGTGACCTCAATTGTTCATAAGTGTCTTTTTTAACACTTTAATGGACTGCTTGAACATATCTGCATTGTTCTATAAAAGTCTCCAAACTCAGACTGTCAGAATTCAACTCCATAAAATCCAGATATTCTTTTCCCATAATGTAATTACCATAAATATTAGTATCCATTTTTGCAAATAAACATTTCTCGTCTCCTTCCCTGGAAAAGTTTTTTCGCAGGTGACCAAATACATTATTTGGTCACCTGCTTATTCCAAGCTTAAACATTATACGTAACTATAAATGAAGTCAAGTCTTATACAATACACGCCAAAAAAATCTGCAAACTCTTCCCTAAGTCTGCATAAATTCTAGGTAAGGAAGTACTTAGTAGCAAAGTAGAATCAGAAAACAGACATAATCTTGAATGTGTTCACTAGTGGAGGTCCACTCTGTTATACGTCGTAATGAAATACAAATGTGTAACTACTTCAACAAACACCCTCACGCTCCGGCTGCCCTCATTCTTCAAGAGTGAGGGAAGGGGTACACAGTCCGACCGTACATTGGTGCACCAGAATACTTATGATAAACTGATTGTTGCTGTACCTCTAGCACAGAGCCCAGGAAGGCAGACACATGTAGATGTGGTCAAGCAAACCAAGTAGGCAGGGATCAGGTGCTGTTCTTTGATCCATACAAAGACAACTGGGTGATTAACAGCTCAGCTACACAGACGCATACGCTTACTAGAGGAAGTTCACACTGGTTTACCTTTATAATGAAATACAAATGTGTACTTACTTCCACAAACATCCACACGCTCTGACTGCCTTCCGCCCTGATTACTGACTCCTTGAGATGAAGAAAATCTTGCTCCACCAAACTCAGACGAACTAACAGTTTCTTTCGTGAACATCAACTGAGATTAAGCTGAGACTCACTAATATATATATGTCGTTCCGGATAGGTAAAACTTGCGATTATATCTTAAATAGCAACGCTCTTCTTGCTGAATAAGGCAAGCGAAAAGTTGTGTATGCAATAATTTAGCAAAATTCATTCTGAACCTAACGAAAAAAATATGTTTCATTGTGTTTGTTTATTATTAAATTATTGTAAACTTACCTAAAATATATTTAGTTGGATTAGGCTAAATTAAATTGCGCTTGTTATACTAAGGTTAGGTAAGTTTTTTAAGGTTCTTTTGGTACAAAATTATTAATTTTTACATTAACATAAATGAATATATATATATATATATATATATATATATATATATATATATATATATATATATATATATATATATATATATATATATATATATATATATAATATATATATATATATATATATATATATGAAGAAACCACTATGAAAAAATAGAAGAATTCCAAGCGCTTTCGTGACTACTCACATTATCAAGGAACTATAACAGGAAACATGACAAGAAGGGCTTATATAAGGGCGAGACTACACCTCACAGTCACATCACACTAACAAAGACTACACCTCACAGTAGCGTAACATCTCACGACTCTGTGAAGAGGAACATAAGAAAGGACCTGAAACTCTTCCCAAGAATTAAGATTAGTCCAATTTATTATTAAATTCTTCCCAAATTTTATTAATTATAAATGAATCCAATTTATATAAACCAAAAGAAATATTCATATTATTTTCAAAACTGCTTTTAATGAAACATGATTCTATTATATTTCTCTCAACCATGGACTTGCTTGATACAACCTTCTCAGCATTTTGAAAATCAATTGGATGGTTAAAATCTCTCACATGAATAAATAGAGCATTAGAATCTTGTCCAGTTCTAATGCTATATTTATGTTGTTTTAATCTTAGTTCAAGACTTTTACCAGTTTGACCATAATAAACTTTATCGCATACTTTACAGGGAATCTTATAGACACATCCGTCAGCATTTTGGGGGGAATTATATAAGCCCTTCTTGTCATGTTTCCTGTTATAGTTCCTTGATAATGTGAGTAGTCACGAAAGCGCTTGGAATTCTTCTATTTTTTCATAGTGGTTTTCTTGCATATTTTGATATCACCTGTTTACTGTGATCTTTTTGCATATATATATATATATATATATATATATATATATATATATATATATATATATATATATATATATATATATATATATATATATATATATATATATATTATGTGTGTGTTTGTTTATTATTAAATTATTGTAAACTTACCTAAAATATATTTAGTTGGATTAGGCTAAATTAATTTGCGCTTGTTATACTAAGGTTAGGTAAGTTTTTTAAGGTTCTCTAATACGGCTATTTCAAATTCTGGCCGAAACTTTCTATACGGCAAGCGGTCTTTCAAATACGGCGCGCGCCACCCGATTTGTTCACATTCTCCGTGAGCACATCTCTTTATTATGTAATAATAATCACTCTTGGGCACATTAAATGTCTTATTTTACGTTAATATAGACATTTTCATTAATCCACTTATGATATTTTCTTCAAAATTATATAACAAACACGTTACATAGCATATAAACATTTCATGTTTATACTATATATATATATATATATATATATATATATATATATATATATATATATATATATTATTATACTAATGAGCCATTCAACAGTAATACTGCCACCTCTGACAGGGTGTCCACAACTTCTTACGAAGAGCATGGATTCCTAGGCAGTACGTACCAAACACACACACACACACAAAAGGAAGAGGCTGAGCCAGGAGCTGTAGCTCGAACCCTAGAACCATATATAGATGAATACACACACACACACACACACACACACGGTTAGAGCGTCTCAGCGGTCTTAGAGCGTAATATTGTCTGTGAATAATGAAACAAACGCAAGACAGAATGACCTGAATCGGTAGAGAGAGCCGGAGATGAACATTTAATAGTATTTAAAAATGTATAGGTTTGAGGCATGGGTCGACGGGGTCAAAGATGCCTAGGTACTGACATAATTATTCACACCTAATTGTGGTTGTAAGGGTTGATTCTCAGCTCCTGACCCAGCTTCTTCTCTGGCGTCTCCTGGGTTTGCTTTCTCCTGGTGTGAACCTCGTCATAATTATTCTTTAAGCTATGTATTGATCCCACCTCTACTATTTCACTGTCTAGGTCGTTCCACTTCCTGACCAGTGGTCAGTGACCACTCTAACGCTGATGAAGTATTTCCTAACATCCCTGTGACTCATCTGTGTGTTTTTCTTTGCAGGCTTTCTCCCCCGATCCTGTACACAGTTTCTGGACAAGACAAGACAAGACAAGAAAGTTTCGGTAAGACCCTTGTGGGGTGAGAGGGAAGGTGGGGATAGGGGAAGAGTAGATTGGTGAGAGGAAGGTTATGAGTAGAAGAGGTAGTACCAGGGCTTAACCCAGCAGCTAGGCGCTCGTGGGGCGGACTGGAGAAGCAGGAGGGGTAGTCTGATGACGAGAATGCATCGTTCTTAGTTGGTGGAAGTGTTGATTCTTGGGCAGCTTGCAGCAGCTTGGTTGCAGGAAGGGAGGCAGGTGGGGACAACAGAGGCAGCTCAGTTGTAGGTGTTATTTAGCATAGAGCATTTGTGGAAGAGCCGATTACAAATTTCTTGAAATTGGTTCTGGAGAGGTGGTACAGTTTTATTTTATTACCAAAAGTAAAACGGAGTGGTTTGATGAACTCCAGAACTTGGGTAAGAGTGAAATGTTGTGGAGTCTCACAAGCGAATTTAACAGACCCAGCACAGAGCCCTTTGTACAGTTCTGTGCAGGTCATGGTGTCCTCCTTCGAAAAAGATGAGTAGAAAGTCAGGTTGTCCCATGTAGGTGAGCTGGTGCAGGAGTCATCAACATCTTCCTCCTCTTCCTCAGAAGAGGATACAGAGGGCGAGTCTACGATGGTGCTGGCTGATTGGTCCATTGTATTAGTGGTGGAAGAAGTCGATTGTGGCCTTTCATTGGTGGGATTCGGAGGAGTCACGTCACGTGAAGGCGGTGGTGGTAGTGGAGCTGTTTGAAAGGAGCTTTCTGGTGTTGAAAATTTGACATTATTTGAGGTGGTCTTAAGTATGGCTGAAGAAGGTGGGGAAACAGGAAGAATAAACTTTGGCATGTTGTTCAACCTGAAGAGCTCATTTATAGTGGCGCTGAAGGTTCCAGGGAGAGCCATATTCTGCATATGGGCATACACCATACAATAGTAAATTTTGGTTGGTTCACAATCAGGTATGAAGGTGGTGGTGGAGGGATGAGTAGCCTGGAGAAGTTTAGTGGCATCACCTTGTAATTTGGTTATAGCAGAGTAAGTGAGAGATCTGGAAGAGGACTTCTTTTGTGGTGCTTCTTGAGTTTTTTTCAATATTTCACGCCGTGTAGGACATTTTGCAGCAAGAGTGTGGTGGTTGTTCTTGCAATTCAGGCAAGTTGGTGTTGGTGAAGTGGTAGTGGAGCAGGTCTTGAAATCGTGGCCCTCACAACCACAGGTCGTGCAGGATTTCCTGTCCTTAATGGGGCAGTCCTTAGTGCAGTGCATATAAGAATTGCAATTCCAGCAGTGTGGGATATGGGCAGCCATAGTCACATCAGTAAAAGTGATTTTTAACATGAATGAAGCAGTAGGGATTTTGGTAATGCGCATAACTGTAGCCCAAGAGTTCTGGTCTTCAATGGAGGTCTTGAGGTCATCAGTGGGTTGTGAAGTAAGAAGTTTGTCCAGTTTCCTGAGGAAGACAGTCCTCTTGGCCCATAAAGCCGGAGAGGATATGAGGGTAAAGCCTGGGTCAGTGAGAGTGGTGGTGGCGGCGGAGGTGAGTAGCTTTTCAGCCTCAACATCATCGTTGCACACGACAATGAAGGCGTCCTGGAGCGTCAAGATAGTGTTAAACTTTACTTGCAAACCGCCCCTAACGGTAGCTGCAAGTGCAAGTTTTGAGGAGTCGTTCATAGTTCTACTGCAAGGTTTAATCTTAACACGATTAGGGTAGTTCATCGTGAAAGAACAAAGACGATGATAATGAAGGTAAGGTTCTCTTCCCCAACGGGGATCGTAGGGAGAATGTAAAGATGAGAGTCAGAGCTTCTGCGACTGCACAGGGCGAGGTCTGGGGATCGTGTTTCTAGTCGTCTTTGCCCTTCCCAGATTTTCATAACTTTGCAGTTGCTGGATTTCAATTCTAACAGCCACTTGTCAAGCCAGTCCTGCAGCTTACCCAAATAATAATAATAATAATAATAATAATAATAATAATAATAATAATAATAATAATAATAATAATAATAATAATAATAATAATAATAATAATAATATAATGGTTTTACATTTCAATTGATTACATTTTTCATTTTGTTCTACTAATTACAATACAAATAAGATGGCAGACCAAAGAGGCCTAGCTTCTCCCTACGAGCCCCGTGAGGGCGGGGAATGTGGCTAGGCCAGGGGACAGTTGGTCCCAACGATGAGGAGGTACTTGTACCTCATCCCATGAGAGACATAGGTCTCAGACACTCCCACGACAGGGAGCCAAGGCCGGGTCACAATCTGGAAAAGACCCGGACCGGGAGACTACCGGTGAATCAACAACAACAACATAATTTGACACATTAACATGCTCAGAACAAAGTCACTTATTATTCAGTGTATTTCAGGGAAACTATTCTCCAAGTAGACCTCGCATATACTGTACTTTCAGTTACTGTTATCGGTACAGCATGGCTAATTCACTCAACGAACAAACATAACTTAATATTTATAAAGAGAAGTACAGTATATTATTGTCACCAGAATGATTGACTTGTGTAAACTAATTTATGCAAAGTTCCTTTTTATGCTGAGTATTTTGGGCAGCCTTAACATTAACTTACAATTACTAGACAATGAGATAAATAGAGTAGTTCACTAGAATACTAGTATGCATATTTCATATTCAGATTCTCTGACAATTTGGTATATAAATTATAATATTTTGAGATCTTGTGTAACAATTTGGTACAGCATTTGTATTGGTGAATATATTGAAGCAGGTTGGTGATATTGTAAATATAAGGTATGAATGTTTAGGTTCATGGTTTAGGTTCATGGGAGGCATTTGGTAAGTCATTTATGGAGATGAGAAATAATAGTGGACTAAGGAAGCTACCCTGAGGCACCCATATATTGGTAGTTTGTGTTAATGAGGTAGTGTCATTGACTGTCACATGCTGACGTCTGTCCGTGTGCTCGAGTTTTATGTAATTGATGGCATTCCCTCTGATATCGTAATGCTTTAGTTGCAGCAGTAAGATGCTGTAGTTTATAGTCATGCTTATCTTAGATCAATAAAGAGGCTCAATCGATATTCATTATTTTCTAGAGTTGAACAGTCTAGTATTTTAATTATAGCAGGGGTTAATTATGGCAGGGGTTAATTATGGCAGGGGTTAATTATGGCAGGGGTTAAGAATATTCGTTAATGTTATCTTTTAAAAAATATTAGACAATAATGATAAGACAGTGACTGGTCTATAATTGTTCTTTGTAGTTGGGTCTCCTTTATGGAATGGGGTGACAAGAACTAGTTTGAGTATGATAGAGAAAGTCCCACTGAGGTAATTACTAATCTGAGCAACAGAGTTTGGGATTTTGCTGGCAATGTTAGTCCCTATAGTTGAGAAGAAGTTATTAAGTTTATTTACGGTATCGACAATATGAATGGGGGTTTATTAGGTCTGGTCAGAACAATTCCTTTGGACTTAGCAATTTTGCGTGAACCCAGTATTTGAGTGTTTTCCATCTCTTTTTAATATCGCTCTTTATTTCTTGGAGCCAGTTACCATAATATAGTTGTTTAGATTTCTTTGTAAGCATAGAAAGTGTTGATACATATCTTTTTACTAGTTTTTTTTTAATTAATCTCATTCCGTATTATTTTCATAGGTATGCTTCTTTTCAATGGCTCTGAGGATAGTTGTTAGTCAAGGGTTATTTAGCCTTTTTTGTTGTGGGTTGTTTGGTTTTTAAGAGACATTATTTGTTGTACACCAACTGAATATTTTTGAAGAGAAACTTGCACACGTCAATGATTATCCAGAACAATTTTTAATTTTCTCTGCCAATCAATGGTAATTGTAGACATGAAAAAAATTATTTACTAAAACATCGTGGTGGAGCCTAAAACATATATTTTAGGTGAAATTTATTATTTTGTAAAGTTAGTAACAAGAAAGGATGGGTAATGATCAGTTGTGTTATCATTGATCATGTCAGCTTTCAGAGGAGCTGTTATGTTTGTCCAAATGTGGTCTTTATAACATACAATGTCTCGGTAATTCGTGTGGGTTTGGTTATTAAAGGGTAAAAGTTGGCAATTATACATATTTACCCCCAAAAAACTAAATAGTTGAGGGTCTTCTGCCTGGATGAGATTGATGTTCAAGTCACCAGCAAGTATATTATTGATGCTTGTTGAGTTTATTATTTGTATTTAGGTGTTTAAGATTATTCCCAAAGGTGCCTATGTTGGTATGTGGAGATCTATAGACACTTCCCAGTTAATATCGAGTGAGAAGTTAGAAAGACTGAGAAGACCTGGAGGGCTAAGATGCTAGAGGTGGTAATGGAGAACCTATTGCACAAACATAAGAAAAGAGGATATGAGCCAGCAAGTCTGAAACTTGTATTTACCCAAAAAGATTCTGACATAGGTGACAGCGAATACGAGAGGCCCCTCACTGCTATTGAGCATGCAGTTGATTTACAAATACCTCATGGGAATCAACTTGGTGGGAGAGAGTAGCACTGGAAAGAAGAGAGAAATGTGCCTTGAAAAGAGGAGACTACTCAGGTATGAGGCACTTGCTGAATGAAGTGCACTAGGAAAGGGAACTGGCAGAGACAGCAAATTAAATTATAGCGTATGTAACTATAAAGTGCCGGGAGGCAGAGGAGAAATTCATACCAGTGAGCAGAAGTAGTGGGAAGAAAACAGTGACCAAAAGGTTCCAGTAGATATACCAAGAGACAAAGGCTAAAATTGCTAGAGATGGAAAAAAATAAACAAAAAGTAAAGAACATAGAAAACATGAAAGCGAGCAGAAGAATAAAAATTACTGTTCATGAGTAAGAAGAGACTCCGAGAGACACTTAAGAATGACATCATTGAAAACCACATTGACTGGAAGCTGATACAGCCACATCAGGCTGAAGAAATTAGGAAGAGAGCTCAAAAGTAATGACCAGAAAATCTGTGAGGAGCCAAGCATCAGTGCACTACTGTAAGCTGGACACAATACATAAGACAGAAGACGTGAGGAAACTACTGTGCGAACTAGATACCTGGAAGGCAATGTGGCATCTCCGTGGCTTCTGACAGAGAAGCTGGAGTGAGCCACTAGCCTCAGTCTTTAACATGTTAGTGTATAGAGGAAGACAGGCAGCATTAAACTATAGGCCATTTCACTGACACTCATAGCATGTACTATTATGGAGAAGATTATCAGAATAAGAGCGGTGAAGCAACTGGAATAGTGTTCGTTCATGAACCAGAAACAACATGACTTTAGAGATTGTAAATCGTTTCTCATAAACCTATTAGAGATCTACAACATGTTAAAAGAACTGAGGGAGGAGAGAAAGGGACTGATGGGTGGACTTTACGTTTTTGACTGTTAAAAGGCTTCTGACACAGTACTGCACAAGAAACTGGGACAATAAAATAAAAGATCAGTCAGGAACAACAAGGAAGGTATTGCAAGGGTCAATAAATGCGTAAGAGAAAGGAAACAACGAGTAATAACCCAAGAAGAGGTGTCGTGAATTTACGTGTGTGACGAATGGGGCTCCACAAGGGTCAGTATTTTTGTGAACTTGAGCGATGTGACGAAGAAATAGTCGGAAGTATTCATGTTTGCAGACTATGGGGAAATTAATGAGATAAATGCAGATAGGAGAGGACCAGGATAGACTATAAATGGACCTGGACAAGCAAAATTTCTGCAAACTATGAAGAATGTGAATAGGCAAAGAAAATCTCAAATGTGGTACAGGCTTAGGGGCAGAAAGCTGCAAAACTTTCAGAGAGAAGGACCTCGAGGTGAGGAATGTGCCGAGCATATCGCCAGAGGAGCACAACAGCCGAATAAAAACAGCAGCAAACATGAATCTGACAAATTAAAGATTAGCTTTCAATAACCTTAGCTAGGAATCCTTCACGACACTATATACCACTTATGTCAGGCCCAGAGTGGAGTACTCAGCACCAGTATGGAACCCACACTTGATAAAGCAAGTCATGAAACTGGAGAAAGTTTAGAGATATGCTACGAGACTAGTCCCAGAGATAAGGGATATGAGCAGTGAGACGTAAACAATTGAGATGAACATGATTAACACAAAATGACCAGCGGTAATGTGCTAACGACGTATAAAATAATTTGAGGAAATGATTGGACGGGCAAGGATACTCCAAGAGACGGGGAAGAGGAACACGAGAGAGGGGAAGGTGCACAGATGAAAGCTGAAAGCAAAAATGAGCCACGGGAATTTTAGGAAATATTTCTTTAACCTTTAGACTTGTCAGAAAGCGTAACGGAAGAGAGTATCTAAACACATCTTTACGAGAAGTGGGAGAGGACACTCGAATCCAAGAGTGAGTGAACCCAGTAGAGGCCAGCAAGGAAACGACACCAGAAGCTGATAAATGACCCGTGCTACTCACGTATATGCGAGTACTAGTACATCCACAGTAGTGGAGGCAGTATCCATACCATACACAGCTTTAAGAAGAGGTACGATAAAGCTCTTGGAGCAAGGAGTGAGTAAACCTGGTAGCCACCAGCGAAAAGACGGGGCCAGGGGCTGTGATTCGACCCCTGCAACCTCATATAGATGAGTACATATAGGTGAATATACACACACACACACACACGCACACACATACATGCACACACACTCAAACACACTCACAAAGACACAAACAGACAGATACAGACACGCAGAGAGGTACACATGTACACTTACACACACAAACACACAGATTCATGTACGCTACAAGTGTAGAGGGATATGTATGTGTGCAGTGATTTTTTTTTTTTTTGGGGGGGGGCTCGCTGTCCAAAACTAATCTAGCAAGAGTGACAACTTGAAGTGAAGTCGAGGGTGAAGTGGAATGTGTGTGTCTCTCCCTGGAGTTATGAAGAACCAAACTATCATACATTCTTTATTATAACTACTGATGCTGTCTCCCTCTGGTGTTATGAAGAACCAAACTATCATACATTCTTTATTATAACTGCTGATGCTGTCTCTCCCTGGTGTTATGAAGAACCAAACTAACATACATTCTTTATTATAACTACTGATGCTGTCTCCCTCTGGTGTTATGAAGAACCAAACTATCATACATTCTTTATTATAACTACTGATGCTGTCTCTCCCTGGTGTTATGAAGAACCAAACTATCATACATTCTTTATTATAACTACTGATGCTGTCTCTCCCTGGTGTTATGAAGAACCAAACTATCATACATTCTTTATTATAACTACTGATGCTGTCTCTCCCTGGAGTTATGAAGAACCAAACTATCATACATTCTTTATTATAACTACTGATGCTGTCTCCCTGGAGTTATGAAGAACCAAACTATCATACATTCTTTATTATAACTACTGATGCTGTTCTCCCTGGAGTTATGAAGAACCAAACTATCATACATTCTTTATTATAACTACTGATGCTGTCTATCCCTGGAGTTATGAAGAACCAAACTATCATACATTCTTTATTATAACTACTGATGCTGTCTCTCCCTGGTGTTATGAAGAACCAAACTGACATACTTTATTATAACTACTGATGCTGTCTCTCCCTGGTGTTATGAAGAACCAAACTAACATACTTTATTATAACTACTGATGCTGTCTATCCCTGGTGTTATGAAGAACCAAACTAACATACATTCTTTATTATAACTAATGATGCTGTCTCCCTCTGGTGTTATGAAGAACCAAACTAACATACATTCTTTATTATAACTGCTGATGCTGTCTCTCCCTGGTGTTATGAAGAACCAAACTAACATACATTCTTTAATATAACTACTGATGCTGTCTCTCCCTGGTGTTATGAAGAACCAAACTAACATACATTCTTTATTATAACTGCTGATGCTGTCTCTCTGGTGTTATGAAGAACCAAACTAACATACATTCTTTATTATAACTACTGATGCTGTCTCCCTTAAACATCTCTACCGGGAAATAATTGCTACAATGGAACACCAATTAAACGAGGTTCCTCGCTCCTTGAAGATGCTCTTAAAAAAGTAAACAGGAGTCCTGGAAATTTTCAATTAAAAGACCTCCTAAATTTAGTCTAAACTTACTGCTCTAGTATAAATGAGAAAATATAAAAAAAAATAAGAAAAGTTGCCAAATCGGAAACGACAGAGCTCAAAGAAGAACATGGGAACAATAACACGGTAATCCATTATTAATGTAATAATGAAGAATACAAGGACTATTTCTTTTTAGGAAAATACAAGTACTGTTATTTAGGAAAATACAAGTACTTCTATTTAGAAAAAGAAACTCAGAACTTAAAGACGAATGAGTTTTCAAGTTCAATATTGGTCACTAAACTTGCAGGACGAGCTTCGAAGATAATACAGTTCCATATTATAAATTAAAAAAACAAGATTTATTGATTGCATTTAAAATTTAATGAAAATAAATCAATAAAAATATAGTGTACATAAACTTGTTGTACATAAGAATTGTTTAGTCATGTGTAGCTTAACGACGGGGATACGTTCGGAGAAATGCGTCGTTGTGCGAACGTCATAGAGTGTACTTACACAAACTTAAACAGTATAACCTACTACACACCTCGGCTAAATGGTTTCTTTTTTTAATCATAGATTTGCTTGTAAGCAGATAATGCACAAGGAAAAATGATGCCGCCAAGAGACGAGGTAAACACAAGATGCATGAGGCTACTGCCGGCGTAACACCCCATACTGTTGTACATTAAACTTTTTTTTATATGCAGAAAGAGTACGCTCTAGAATAGCGATAAAAAATACAGTATAGTAAATACATAAACCAGTAATATAGTTGTTTGCTATCATTGTGAAGTATTATGTACTGTATATAATTGCATGTGCTATACTTTTATACGACTGGCAGTGCAGTAGGTTTGTTTACACTACCGTCGTATATGCGGTCCGTTCTTGACCGAAACGTCGTTATGCGGCGCATGACAGTGTATAACCTAATACAGGAGCATGGTGTACATAAGTATGGTGTACATAAGTATGGTGTACACAAGCATGGTGAAAACTAGATTGGTGTAAACGTGCGTGATGTATAAATGCATTGTGTACACATTAATGGTGTGTGCATGCATGGTGCACACATAGATGGTGTATACACCCATGTGTAAATAAGCATAGTGGGCACATTTTTGGTGTAGTCATGCATTATGTATACATATATGATGTATACCTGCATGATGTACATAATCAACGTATACACAGTCATTACCTACACATGCATGGTGCGCATAAGTACACTATGTACAAAGTGTGCATATGCATGGGTTACACAAGTTTAGTGTGTGTACAAGCAGGGTGTACACAAACATGGTATACAAAGCTGTTGTACATAAAAATGATGTACATATTCACTGTGTACACAATCAATGCATACACAAGCATGGTGTACTCAGGCATAATGTACTCCGGCAGGGTGTACACACGCACTGAGCACACAAGCATGATATACATCAACTGGTGTTTACCTGGAGTTTACCTGGAGAGAATTCCAGGGGTCAACGCCCCTGCGGCCCGGTCTGTGACCAGGCCTCATGTTGGACCAGAGCCTGATCAACCAGGCTGTTACTGCTGGCCGCACGCAGTCCAACGTACGAGCCACAACCTGGCTGGTCAGGTACCGACTTTAGGTGCCTGTCCAGTGTGTACAAACATTATGTACATAATCTTGGAGTGCACAAACATAGTGAAGGCAAGTTTGTTAAACACACTAATGGCGTATAGTGTATACAAACAGGGTGTTCAAATGCATGTACACACCAGTATAATAATTGTTCTACTATTTCACAGGGGAAACTACTTTCAAAGCCATATAATAGTTATTTTGTTCCACAAATTGTAGCTTTTCTATGGGGCACATAACTGCAGTACAATCACTATAGGAAATTCTTTTGTTCATGCACGAGGACATAACTTCTGCCAAGTGAACGCAAGATGCAACAACACCATAATATGTTAACTTGACTGAGTTAGTCATAGAGAACATACATGAAATAACCGAATGATATAACCTATAGTAACAGAATGCCGGCATAAACATTGTTATTTATTTTGCATTTGTTCAGCTGCTTGTGTTGATAAAAAAGATAACTTAAATATTTATAAATAAGTGACTCCAATAAAATCAAGTCAGCCACGTCTGTATAATTCTCTCATTCACTAGTGAATAATGCAACTCCCTCACCAGTGTAATCTAGTACCCGCACCCATGTAATCTAGTACTCATCCTAGTGTAACGTAACAATCTGTATTGATGTAATATAATAACTAGAATCATTGTAATCTAGTAACCCACCCCAGTGTAATATTGCAAGCCACACAAATGTACTCTAATAACCCACTCATTAAATTAATGCCACTGAATTCGGACAAGTAGAAGAGTAAGACACATATGCAACAGATACGTATCTTTATTATCGTCACATTTTGCCTCTGAGAAGACGGAACGTTTCGAGAAGAGAGATTCACAACTGTTGCCTATGTTTCTTATTCATCTGGTAATTCACATCAATGTAATCAAACCACATAAATGTACTCTAGTAGCCCAAGTCAGTGTCATCAAATAATCAACACTATGAAATTTAGAAACTCATATCAGTGTCATCTGAATGTCTGTGTCAATGAAAGACAGGCGGGGATAAATACTACCAACGATGGACAGTGTTGCAACAAATATACTGATAGGTCAGTAGGTGTAAATAACCCATAACTTTTCAACACCCACACTTCAGAAGTGAGAAATATTACCAAGAGAACTTGACAATTTTTTCCTGTTTACTCTGGACTTCATACTAATGACAGCAATAGCCTGACAGACCAGTGCGGTAGTAAATGACCCTTATCGAATAGAAAACCTTAATTTGGACTAAGTTTCGCCCACAGGTGAACATTCTTCAGGTCATGACTTGAAAATCTAACCTCTGCTGTGTCTAATACTACCTCACCCGTCGGCATGATTTACATCTAAGACCTTAGCAGTCAACAAAGACTCAGTGCCGTGCATCAATCACCCCTGAATTATTCTCACCCACATCAGCACCAACATCCAAGTATACTATATTGTCCAATATAGTGTCCACTTTTCATCAATGAAGTACAATACAGCGTTCAATGTTCAACGGTGTAGCACAATACAACTCCCACTGAAACTACAACATCAGGACATATAATCAGACAGGCGAGTGAAATACATATATGTACCTCAGTAAAATTAATACATTAAAGTAAATATAATACATTAGCACACATCATACAATATATTTTAGTCACAGTAACTTGGGTCACGACGCTACAGAAAACACTACAGAAAACGTTTCTGACGAGTTTTCCATTTAATGAACAAATGTCGCAAGTATACACCGCCGGGATAAAATAATGATAACTACGGAATAATGTACAAAATCTAAGGAAGTAAACAAGGGAACAAAGTGAATTGTTTAACGGGGGAAGAAAGTAAATGTTATAGTCACCATGAAATTTAATTGGGCTTTCTGCGAGCCATGTCTTAAGTATAATAGCGAGCTTGCGTGTACTAACCTAGTTGTCTTACAGGGGTCTATTCCTAGCTCCCGGCACTGCCTCCTGTATCTTACCAACCGGCTTTACTGATTCGTAGTCTCCAGGCCCCGGCCATAACTACCCTTGAAACTGTGTACAGTGTATGCTTCCAACACCTTAAAACAAAACTAGATGTATTTCGGTCGCTGCGCCATCCAAGAAAAGTATGTTTTTATTGCCATTAGAATAGGATTGAGTGCGTTATAAGTTTGTATTGCAGCTAAATATTAACTTTTAATATCTGAAGCAAATCAGAAGAAACATTCACGAGTCATCATATGGAAACTAATCCCCCAATTTATTCAATAAATAAACCAAATTAGGTCATATACAGATCAAGTCTAATTCAAACATTTAATTAAGAAATACCAGATTAAAATTTAAACTGTGGAGGCATTTTCTTGTTATATCAGAGACCTGTATCCTTAAATACACCAGCACATTCAGCTTGAAGCAAATCAGAAGTTGTATTATCAAGTTATCAGAATTTAAGGGTTGACTCAGTTATCAGTATTTAAGGGTTGACTCAGTTATCAGTATTTAAGGGTTGACTCAGTTATCAGTATTTAAGGGTTGACTCAGTTATTAGTATTTAAGGGTTGACTCAGTTATCAGTATTTAAGGGTTGACTCAATTATCAGTATTTAAGGGTTGACTCAGTTATCAGTATTTAAGGGTTGACTCAGTTATCAGTATTTAAGGGCTGACTCAGTTATCAGTATTTAAGGGTTGACTCAGTTATTAGTATTTAAGGGTTGACTCAGTTATCAGTATTTAAGGGTTGACTCAGTTATCAGTATTTAAGGGTTGACTCAGTTATCAGTATTTAAGGGTTGACTCAGTTATCAGTATTTAAGGGTTGACTCAGTTATCAGTATTTAAGGGCTGACTCAGTTATCAGTATTTAATGGTTGACTCAGTTATCAGTATTTAAGGGTTGACTCAGTTATCAGTATTTAAGGGTTGACTCAGTTATTAGTATTTAAGGGTTGACTCAGTTATCAGTATTTAAGGGTTGACTCAGTTATCAGTATTTAAGGGTTGACTCAGTTATCAGTATTTAAGGGTTGACTCAGTTATCAGTATTTAAGGGCTGACTCAGTTATCAGTATTTAAGGGTTGACTCAGTTATCAGTATTTAAGGGTTGACTCAGTTATTAGTATTTATGGGTTGACTCAGTTATCAGTATTTAAGGGTTGACTCAGTTATCAGTATTTAAGGGTTGACTCAGTTATCAGTATTTAAGGGTTGACTCAGTTATCAGTATTTAAGGGCTGACTCAGTTATCAGTATTTAAGGGCTGACTCAGTTATTAGTATTTAAGGGTTGACCCAGTTATCAGTATTTAAGGGGTTGACTCAGTTATCAGTATTTGGGCTGAGCTCAGTTATCAGTATTTGGTTGACTCAGTTATCAGTATTTGGGGTTGACTCAGTTATCAGTATTTAAGGGTTGACTCATTTATCAGTATTTAGGTTGACTCAGTTATTAGTATTTAAAGGTTGACTCAGTTATCAGTATTTGGGCTGACTCAGTTATCAGTATTTAAGGGTTGACTCAGTTATCAGTATTTAAGGGTTGACTCAGTTATCAGTATTTAAGGGTTGACTCAGTTATCAGTATTTAAGGGTTGACTCAGAAATTACTGCATGATAAACTTTTATTTTCATTTTTTCTATTTTCTTCAGGAAAAGTCAACAGGATCCTACACCCTTAAAATCACTCCAACCTTTTATCTGTGTAAGACCGACCAGTTTTAAAGCATGTCAATAAGTAAGAAAGCAATTAAGTAGATAAGTAAATTTCATTTAAATTTTCTCTACATAACATTCATTTTTTGACAATAGTGGTCAGGGTTCACAGTTCTTCACGGAGATATAACCTACGATAACTCAAAAAACTGAACACTGTGACATATGTCCGATCAGCAGAAATATTCTCTAATATTTTCACAGAAACCAATTTCACTAATAAAATTGACTCATTAAAATTTATACAACCTAAAATCAAGAGAAAGTTTCCCTTGAGGGAAACACATCAACACTAAAAGTCTGAAGCTGACCAGAAGAAACTAATATTATTGGCACCATCGTGATTTGAATCAGCCATTAAAATTAATTGCCTTTAATAACTTTTATTTTAATTCTTAGGAAAGTGTTATACACGTAGGGGTCATATTGCACCTGTAAAAATGGACATTCAGATTCAAGCTGAGAATGAGGAGAAAGAGTCCAGTTAATTGGATCATGAACCAGTCACCGGATCAAGTGAGAGAAAATATCCGGTTATATATATATATATATATACAGTGGACCCCCGAGTTTCGAAAACTTCCCCTGAAGTCTGCTCAAGTGCCATTAGAACGAATTTCCCCTTAAGGAAAAATTTCACGTAGGTTAGTCTATTTCAGACCCCCAAAAATACACTTCCACAAGAACATACAAAATTATACTTACATAATTGCACGATTTCCGAGGTATTCGTTAACCGAGGGTCCACTGTATACTATATACATGTATATAAAACATATATATACATGTATATAAAACATATATATACATGTATATAAAACATATATATACATGTATATAAAACATATATATACATGTATATAAAACATATATATACATGTATATAAAACATATATATACATGTATATA